>WOVY01014229.1:0-37575 GCA_013436015.1 Rhipicephalus annulatus | reverse complement strand
AAATATTGTCTCTCATGTACGTATGGCTTACAGTAAAAAGAACAAAAAAACGCTATTGTTGTAACGTGAGGCCCCAAACATATCTTTTGTTTTGTTCACGCTTCCGCAATCATTTCTAACCACGTACCCGAAACACTTAATCCTTAAGCAAACATTCCCGGACACTTCCTTCTTTGTTCTCCTAGAATGCTCGCTCACCCTTTTCAACCGCAGCAGTGGATGTGCAATGCGCGTGGGAGTCCAGCGGCTCATACGTATGCTTGAATGGTTTCGCTATTATCGACGCTCCATAGCAGGGCCTCATAATTTTACGTTGCTGACCTGCGGGAGCGGTATACGTTAGCGTGTTTTGCATCGCGCTTGCTTATAACTTAGTTCGTGCGTTTCATTATTATCTGTCACGCCTTCGTACTTCCAATTAAGAACTCGTGAGATGTTGTGGCAACGTTTCGCGAACTGGATCTTTAACGCTGCGTTCGTTCCAGTGTGCAAAAGAGCCTCTAAAATAATGAATGCGTCTTCGTATCGAGAGTAATGAAATAGTTTGTCTCCGTTTTCAACGAGAGACGGCGGCAGAAGCGTTAGATGTTGTTATGGCAAAAAAGAGCGATAAAGAAGGAAGTTCTGATGGAGAAAGCTTTTCCCGTTTTTATGAGTATCTAGCTGAGGAAGTCGTAAGGATGGCTTACGGGAAGTTCTGACTGATGCACCGCATGAGGTACACGGCTATGACGACTATCACAGTTTCCCTGTTCTTGGGCGAAATTTTGTTGCGCGGGAAACTTAAATATTTCTGTGGGCTAAAATGAGCACGAAAGCTCCATTCCCGAACATCTCTGCGCTCGTCAGTGATGCTTTGTCAGTGGTAGGATAAACAGTACATGACAATATCAGCATTGATTTCATGTGGAAACATCTTTTGCGCTTATGTCAATGTGACGATGAGGATACTACTTTTTACAATCAACATTTGATTGATATGTGCGGTTTAACGTCCCAAAACCACCATATGATTATGAGAGACGCCGTAGTGGAGGGCTCCAGAAATTTCGACCACCTGGGGTTCTTTAACGTGTACCCAAATCAGAGCACACGGGCCTACAACATTTCCGCCTCCATCGGAAATGCAGCCGCCGCAGCCGGGATTTGAACCCGCGACCTGCGGGTCAGCAGCCGAGTACCTTAGCCACTAGACCACCACGACGGGGCTTTTTACAATCAACAACAACAACAACAACAACAACAACAACAACAACAACAACAATAATAATAATAATAATATAGTAATAATAATAATAATAATAATAATAATAATAATAATAATAATAATAATAATGTTGTGAGTCTCTAAGCTCACATTAACATGGAAGTTCACCTGAGCTAAGGTGCAAGGTTAGTGAAGCCAGCCGCGATAAATACTAGGCTTGTTAGAGTAGAGCGCCAGTTGGAACCTAGAGATTCATTGCCAGTGATTATTTAGTTCGCATGTACTGTGTTTAGAAAAAGTGGGTGACAATTTAGAGTACTAGGTACTCTACCATGGGAGAACTTAAAGCCGTCCCGAAGGCTTCACAGTCTACTAAAAGCGGAGCGTCCCCCCGCTAACGAGATATACGTGAAGGACAACTTCTTGTGTGTTTAGAAAAAGTGCGTAACGATTCAGAGTACTAGGTACTCTACTATGGGAGAGCATACCAATAATACCTAGCCAGCTATCCGAATGTCACTGCTCAAACAGATTTTTTTTATTTAGTGAGGAATATGAACATGCGTCCAACCATTCTTGCACCTCTGCTTTATCTAGGCACTATGCCCCAGCTATCTGTGGCCGGATTAAAAAATATATATATGTACCGATGCACGCTATGACGACGCGCTTAGAGAGAGAGAGAGAGAGATAAAGATACAAAGAAAGGCAGGGAGGTTAACCAGACGCACATCCGGTTTGCTACCCTGCACTGGGGAAGGGATAAAGGGGAGAAAAGAGGTTGCACAAAGATGAGAAGGTACACACAATCACGAGCACACTCGGTGAGCACACACAGTTCACAGGCGGTCGCTCAGGTTTGTTGACTTAAGGTAAAGAAGCAGTGCTTTAGTTGCTTTCTGCGCAACTGAGGCAGATGCCCAAGGTCCTAGTATCTTCCGCACACAAAATGGTCCGGGGTCAAGTCGATTCAAAACCATCCGTAGCTGGCATCGCTGTGTGTCGTAGCAAGCGCAGCTGCAGAGGACGTGTTCGATGGTTTCTTCATCTCCGCAGTAGTCGCATGTAGGAGTGTCTGCCATACCAATGCGAAAGGAGTACACCTTTGTGAATGCAACACCCAACCAAAGGCGGCATAACAGTGTCGCATCGGAGCGGGAAAGTTAAATGCACATTGCTTTCTATATGCTGCGGTATGTTATACTACATTCAAATGTCCTTCTTAATTGAATAATTAGGCATATTTATTCAGCTAACTTTAGACCCAACTAAGCTGCACGGGCAAAATATAGCAATGAGAAATTAGTAGATCAGTTTGCAAAATGTCCATTTGACTAATTTCTTAGTGTCTGCTCATTACTGACTACTTTCCTGCTTGTTACAGGCTACCTCAAAATAGAGAACCCACGTGATAGCCCCGCTTGGGCGCCTATGCGTGCCTGGATTCCTGCGTGCCCTATAGCGTTCCGCTTCTAAACGATATGCTTCTATCGTTGAAGTTCATAACAACAATAAGCAGCAGCAGCGGTTATCACTTCTGTTGCCGCTAGCAAAATGTGTTCGTCGAACATAGTTACACTGTCGAGGCAGCACACCCGGTTAAATGCTATGGTATATAGTTTTTACGCGGAAGGTTATGGGGAGTACTGCAATATAGCGCACAAGCGGGTATATAACTGGGTGTTTCTTTTTTTTCTATTTCGCGGGCTTTGTAGCAAATATATAAAACATCAATAATTATTACATATAAAGTTATAAACTGTCTAATCGAATGTTTGTCAAGTTGATCTACAATTTCCTTACTGGAATTTTGCCCATCTTCATTTGTGAGCTGGCCCCACCACGGTGGTGTAGTGGCTAAGGTACTCGGCTGCTGACCCGCAGGTCGCTGGACCGAATCCCGGCTGCGTCGGCAGCATTTCCGAGGGAGGCGGAAATGTTGTAGGCCCGTGTGCTCAGATTTGGGTGCATGTTAAAGAACCCCAGGTGGTCAAAATTTCCGGAGCCCTCCACTACGGTGTCTCTCATAATCATATGGTGGTTTTGGGACGTTAAACCTCACATACCAATCAATCAATCATTTGTGAGCTAACTAAGCAGGACTGATTAGACAATTATGAAACACAAAATATATTGCAACGTACTCCAGATAATAGTCAACAACCTGAATTCATATAGCGCATTATGATATGTATATACTTTGACTAGAGATAGCTGGAGCGGCACGTATATACCGCCGCAGACCAGACCGGCAGAAGCACCCTCCCATGCAAAAGTAACGTTGAGCGCACTGTTCACACCTCAATATTTTAATAAACAATTTTAGCCGTAAGTTTGCTCGCATTCCAACTGCAATCAGATAATATATGCTGAAAGCATACTTAGGCAGCGTAGAGGTGCTTTGGCTTCACAAAGTGGGCGGCCGTATCTTCTCGTTCGCCAAATGGGCTGAATTGATTGCTGCCTCGCGCAGCTCACAGCGTACACTGGCTTGGTGAAAGCACGCGTAGGAAAGAAAAATACAAAAGAGGGCAAAAAAGCGATAAACAAGAATTGACGGCTTTCGGTTTGCGGTACAAACTGGGCGTGGTTGTTTATCCCAGTGGAGCCATACCACGTACAGGTTTTTTTTTTTTTTTGCGCTGCTGCTGACGCGAGTTTCGCAAGTTTTGTCGCGGAGGGCATCGTTTCCACGGTACCGGTTATAGAGAAGGGGCGGGGAGGGGGATTAACCTTTTGCGGTTTAATTAACGTATCGTCGTCAACCAAGTTATTCTTATTAGTCAGTGGTTATCGATTATGACACAACTGTAGCGTGAAACTCGTCATTGAATGTTTTCCGTGGAACAAGTAAGTACGAAGCCCGTTACGCGTGAATTGCTGTCCTTGATAAGGTCTTCGCTTTCTACCCTCTCAGACATGTCGGTGAAACCGACGCTGTCATAGAGATGTTCTGCGTACGTTTACGTACTTCCAGCGCACGAACAGATACATGTCCGTACCAATAAAGCGTACTTTCAAATCAATCAAAACTTATCACGAATGAGTACACGGGAGTTTAGGTGCTAGTGTTTCTGGCATCACCGCACTTTTTCGTGTAAATGAAAGAATGACCAATGAGACTGGTCTTGAAGTTACATTCAGCATTGTTGGTCAACTCGTCTTCGTGAACCTCAAATATGGAGCGTTTCATGTATGCGAGATGACCGCCAATAGGCGCGCAATTTTACGCGTTGGCTGTGCACGAAGCGTGTTAATTACGAGTGATGGGGACAGCAGGACCAGGCCCACATTTGACTTTCAAAGCAACTTATACGCTCAGCGGGCTAACTCGGTATAACCTCACAGCCCTTGTCCCCATTCGTTCCGTCTAGCGCATACACTGCGCCGGTTAACGTATTCAATCACCAGAACTAGGACGGTGAGAACGAATGAAGCACTTCGCGTGTCAGAAGAAAGGCGTGCTCGTAACAGGCGCACTCCTATCGCGAAGAGCGGTGCGACGAAGCGGGTTGAGTGCCTCTGTTTCCTTCTCCACCCGAGCCTCGAGAGGGACAGGCAGGAAAAGAAACGCGAGACGCCTCTACAAAGCGGCGCGCCTAGCGGTCCTTCGGGACCCCCGTGGTCAGCGGAAGTGTTGATCTTGGCGCTGTGTGTTTGCGTGTGTGTGCCGTGCTCTTCCCCTTTTCCGCGGCACCCAAGCCGACCAAAACAAACAGACTCTCTCGCCCACTCGGACTCCTCCAGTTCCGCGTATACCGCATCGGTTGCGCGTCGGGTTTCGCGTCGTTTACGGCGATCCGGACGCTGCATGGCTTCCCAGCATGCTACGCTCGCGCTCCTGTGCAGTGAGACTCGGCGAGCCAATCGCGAGCGAGCGGAGCGTAAAGAGCGCGGGTCCTTTTATCGTTGTCCCTTGAGGAAAGTGCTGGGCAGGGAGACGAACCCCGGACGTGCGCTTTATTCCGAGTCCTCTTGTCGATACTGCTCCGTGCTTTATGCGGCTTCCAACCGATTTCAATGTTTATTTTTGGTATTCGTATTTGGACGCTGCAAAAACGTCTGTCCGTGTTCGAGTGCGGCAGCGCTCGCGCTGTTTAGCCACTCTACAGCAGTAGAGTTTCACTACTTCTAAAAAAAAACTATTTATAGAGAACCAATCAAGTAGTGAACTAATTTGCACCGTTCCAATAAAATCATCAATGGTGTTCTTCGTACACTCAATGATGATAGACCAGCTGTCGTGACTCTTATGTGCAACGAGGTTTTGTTAACAGTATACTTAGACGCAGAGGAGGCGAAATAGATGTATTAACGGAAGATCTAGTTATGGTGTTGTCAGGTTTTATTTGCATGTCATCCTTCATTTCAGCTGAGAAGAAATATTTATTTAAATCATTCACATCTGTTTGCATGTCGAAAGAAGACCAGTCTTATAGCATTTTCAGTACGCACCAAAAAGAGAGTGGCTGAATGTCTGTGACGCGCGTCTACGACTGCGCCTCTTCTTATGATAGCGTTTGTTTTCGGCTGGTGCTACGTCGAAACCATAGACTTGTCTCACGCTTGAGCAGATCTTAAATGCAGCAACCGTTCAAGCGCACATCGAAAGCGTACACGTAATAGGACAAAGTGAAAGCAATCTGATAACAAGTGTGAAAAATTGATACCTCAAGACGGCTACGACAAATTGCGCCGCACAAAAGACCGTACATTCGACCACTTACTTCCCTAAGTGTGGCCATTCGAATACTCTAATTGCGCAAAGACGCTTGAATTTATGGATTTCAAACACTACATTAACGTATTCCAAGTTTGATGAATGAATGAAAATTAACTTGATAATATACGAATATTGTCTAAAACTGATATGTTTAATTGGATGTGCTGGTTGTGTTTTTCATGAATGCTGGGTGATTTTTGTTATGGTTACTTTTTTCATTCGTTCGTACGTTGCTTTTGTTATGAATAGTCTTGCATGTATTTCAGAGTTGCTATTTATTATTTGCTGTCATGGACCACATGTGCGTTTCTTTCTATATTGTCGCTTTTTGCCTGTCTGAAATGTTTTGTAATTTCGTAACCTAGATTTTTCTTTTCTGGGCTGAAGGGGCCAGTCAAGCTGTCACATGCAGGTTTTTTTCGCTTCACACCAAAGCCACGTATACAATCTGTTTTGTCACGTAGTTAAACAAATAAAATCAACTGAAAGTCAACTAAGAAAGCTAAGCAGTCTGTACAAGAGTGAATGATTTCGTCAGCTTAGCAGTGTACGCACTTGCTAGATGACAGTAACTAATGCATGTTGAACCGTAGTTCATAGTAGTGTGCGAATACTAGAATGCTTCGATTAGCAATCGAAGAGCGTTTGATTCGATCCGAATACCGAATCGAATGGGGCCTATTCGAAATACGGAGCATTTTTCGAATATTTTACGGATAATCAGCAACGATGAAAAATGCTCGAATGAATGCGACGTTAGAACAGTGAGGGGCTAGTTTTCCTTCTTTTCATCATACAAATTCCCAGACGCATGCAGCCCGTGTACTTATGGGACTATCGATACAATATCAATGACAGGATGAAGGTGTTTGGTCATCAATCTTCTATCTTACCTGTCACATTCATGAGTATGTTGACTCATAAAACTTTGTCAATGTTTACGCATCAGTTTCTTTCAAAGCTTATGACAAAATACCACATGGAATATACTGTACTAGCCACTGTTATATTTTAGCCTGCAGTTACCAAATAACGTTCTTGTTGCTGCTGTGGAAGAGGTTACCTCAGTTTAAATAACTGTAGCTCTTTTGTCTGTTAGAATAGTAACGATCCTTTGTTAAAGCTCGTAATTATTTGTTTCAAACAAGGTTTTGCAGAATTATTGCGTTGTGTTGAAAATTGTTACATTACCACCTCGGGCTGCTTTGAAAACACTTATTCAAAAACTATTTGAACAGTGTTCTTTTTGCATTCGTACTTGATTCGGTGTAATGACAATTTGGTTTCTATTCGATTCGGTTGCAGAATTCACTGTTTCACACCTCTAGCAGTTTTATTCAGTGCAGCGGCATCAATTCAGGACAACCTATGACTGACGTCGTCCCGTCGCGTGGCTGATAAATAGAATTAGAGTCTACATAACATGGGTGCCGCGATAAAGGCGCTGCTCCCGAGATGTTTTCGTGGCAGTAATGAACTGATGCTGTGAGGCTTGAGGCCAAAGATTGGTCTCCTTATATTTAAGTATTCAGGTCCGTTATTCGATCTCAAGTCAAACAAAGGAACCCGTCTCATTGAATGGGCGCTCCGCGTTATTCAGTTTTGCGTCAAGCGTGTCGACTACAGGCATACAAATAGCTTCGACGACAGAGAGCAGCTGAGCAGCGGCGTTGTGTAGGTAGTCATGTGATGCAGGGTAGGACAAGTCTAGTTTACAGTTTAATTTAATTAGACGCACCTTCATTGCAATGACTTTACCCTCCTCTCTGCGAACCACAGCTTTCAAAAGAATTTTGTTTATAGTTACAAAATGTAGCAACGTAGCAGAACTGAAAGGCTTTTGTGGTCTACGACCTACGAGATAGAACCATGCTCAGCAAATATAACAACTGCTCAGCAGCATGGGGTGATGGTGCCCGACACTCTTTCCCGATTATCCTGTCGCTCTTTTGCCTACTCTGGCGTGCCAATCTGATCTGGTTTGGCCCACTCCTGCGTCCTAATTAGCCGACGATCGACACAAGGGACGTGCCAGGGACCTCTCCAGAGGTTATCTGTCAATCAGCGGCTGGGTACAGCCGACCAAATGTGGCCCCGACGGATCAATACAGAGCAAGCGGCCTGAACGGCATCCCTGGCGCTACGAAAGGGAAGCCCTATCGCAGAAGGAGCAGGATCCCGGAACACTCTCGTGGGAAGCCCGCGAGAAGAGGGCCGGAGGTGGAAGGAGACGACCGTGGTTTAGCGGACGACACGCAGGCCGCAGCGTCTGTCAGCGGCACCGCAGGGGCTACCGCGGCGCTCCTATTTGCTCGTCACTTGCGAACGCTAAGCGGGGGAGCTTTCCGGGCAGCACGCGAGAATGAAGGAGATGCGGGATCGCCAGAGCACTTGTATGCACGCATCGAATGAGACGTGTCGGGCATGCCGTGGCCTGCTGCCTCTCCACACTGCAGCAACCCTTGCCACCAAGTTTAACGGAGAGTGCACCGCCCCATAGTGTGCCAGTATGACTGAACGATATATGTTTCACTGATTCATTGTTAAACTAAAGCACGTTCGTTTCGTCTGGTTGTCTTCGATTATGTCTACAGAACTTCTGCATGCACACCCTCCCAGAAACCTTAGCGTGACGCCAAATAATCCAAAAAAGCTATATTTTAGCTTTGTCTGGGAACATGGATCTGCCATGCTCCAGCCCGTAGTATACTTCTTTCGAATTACGGAGTTAACCGCTTGGTTAGAAGCGTCATGAATCAACAGAGCAGCAATTTGCATTTCCAGCGGAACCTGCGTCTCGTAAACGTTTGCTTCTGGGTGTATACTTTAATGTACTGAAGTATTAGGCTCATACAGAGAGAGAGAGAGAAAACAGAAGGCTGGGAAGTTAACCAGATGTTGGCCTCTAGTTTGCTGCCCTGCACTCATAACTTTTTTTAACGCCTGCAGTCCCAAATAATATATCCGCGGCGAGTTCACACTCGGCGAAAACTGTGCTACTACCGTAATGCATTGCATTCAGCTACACGCAACAGTAAGCCACATTTTTAATGCTCCCCTCAAAATGTACGTAGTGCGCGGCCAATTCTTAGCAACGCTTTGCGGTAAATGCGGGCAGTCATCGGCAAGCTCAACTCGAACGCTCCGCAGCGCGACCTGGGCTGGTCTGACTGATGCCAGCCACGAAGTGCTGGGCGGTGTTGCTGAAATAGCACTCCGGTTTACTTGGTTAGTATGTCGGCATGCATCGGTAGCATCTCGGAAACACAACCCAAAGATACGTGGCACTGGCGTCAATTATACCATCTCGTTACGCTGCGAAGCGTTCGTGTTAAGAGAGCGTAAGAGAATAATGGTAAAAGAAAGCCAGGAAAGTAAGCCAGGGCTGAGTTTGGTAGACTACGCTGCACTGGGGAAGAAGAAATAAAGGTTAGTTTCCTGATGACTGTACGTGGTGTTTCGTGTGTTCCGTGCTTTCAGCTGTAAAGCGGTCAATGATCAAACGAGTCTCTCTGAATGACAGTTATGAGCGGGCTGGTTACTCTGTATTAGCTCATACAGTTGAGTTAATTTGCATAGGGGCTGCTGTGTTCCAGCTTTTGTGCTATCTAACAGCGTATGCAGTCATCTTGAAGGTTCGCGTTATGCGTATTCACAGGAAGTCAGTCGTCTTTCTCGTGGTTTGCTGATAAGAGGACGCAGGAGGTTAGTTGTGGCTATCTCTAATGAGCAGTCTTTCGTTTCTAGCACCGTTTCTTGTTTCTTTTATTTTTTCCTGGCTGAATAGACTGGGGCTGCATGCCTTACTTTCTGCTGCAGGTAAATGCTGGCGCTAAGCACCAGCCTGCGTCTGGCTTCTCCGTTGCCTTGTCCCATGGGACCGTCCCTCGGTAAAAGGAATGTTCTGTGCAAGTCAGGCCTTCGGTATTTTTCGTTTGGTTTCGCACTCCCGTCTGTAGACGAGAGGTCTCGGCGAGTGTTCAAGAAAACGCAGCCATGTGCGGAGTAGCACTCGCGAACCACGGTAGAGTTAATTGCTCTCCTGCGGACGCGGTCCTGCCAGTGACAGCTGGTGCGTGGCTGCAACTAACGATGATTCATCTCGTTGGCCCTCAACGCAGCCAGAGTCGACGTGTCTTCGTCGTCCAGAGCTACATGCAGATAGGTTCTCCGCGAGAAAGCATTGAGGTCTCTTGTTTTCGTATTTTTTTGCGTTCCTAACTCGACCCTCTAATGACTCATTCATACGAGTCCAGCTGCATTTTCGCGTCGCTGAACGGTCTCTCTCGCATTAATATGCCTACAGAAAAAGTAATTCTCGCAGAATATTATGCGCTGTATGAATGTAAACACGTGACCACGTTCTTGTATAGTGTGGTTGCAATCGATGCTGGTGCCAGACTTATTCGATCAATGGAATATTTGGTCAAGAAAGCCACTCACTTTCCCTAATTGTGTTTTCCTATATCGTGGAAGCTTGAGTAACACCTCGAGGAAAACAAAAAACAAGCTGAAATTATTTTTCGTTTTTCTCTGCTGCCATCTGCCGGTTTGGTAAGGGCCGGGACAACCAGTGTCGCCGGAACGAAAGCCTCCGCGGTCAAGAGGTGTTTCACGACTTTCCCGCCAGAGAAAGGTATTGATTGATTTGTGGGGTTTAACGTCCCAAAACCACCATATGATTATGAAAGACGCCGTAGTGGAGGGCTCCGGAAATTTTGACTACCTGGGGTTCTTTAACGTGCACCCAAATCTGAGCGCCAGGGAAAGGGAGCATGCACGGTGGGGTTGTGAAAAGGGTAGACTGCAATGTACTTTCCGCAGTCACTCGGTGAATATGGCACAGTTCAAGCCTCCCAAGAGGTCACAGTTTTATTCCAGGTTGAAGCCGTCACAGTTATACCTCAGTTTATCACAAGCGTCTCACCTTTTTATATCTCTATCTCAATGTTTTTTTTTCGTTTTTTTTATATTTAAGCGGCGGTCGTATAAAAAAATGAGTATAAATTGATTTAGGTTCCTGTTTAAAAGCCTCATACGAAAAGTTATTCTGTATCTCTCTGCTTCTGCTCCTAACGAAACGCTCAGTTTTATGGGTGGCTGGATGGATGGATGAAAAAACTTTATTAATGTCCAATAGGTCGCGCTAGTGTTCTATATAGCCCGAGGCGGGCCGCTCCCATGTTGGGACCGAAAAACCTAGCCTTACAGCCTCCTCGCGGGCCCGTTTCACTGCTCATAATTATTCTAATGTTAGAACTTCGTAGAGCTGCGTCCCACCATTCTTCAGTATTTTCCTTGTCGCTGCGTAACGCGGAGCAACGCCAGAGCATATGAGCGCGATCTATGGTGTAGTGGTAGTTATCGCTTGTTACAGGAAGAGAGAACTCCGGGTAGGGTAAGGTTTAGGGTAAGTTGATAACTGATCGATATGTGGGGTTTAACGTCCCAAAACCACCATATGATTATGAGAGACGCCGTAGTGGAGGGCTCCGGAAATTTTGACCACCTGGGGTTCTCTAACGTGCACCCAAATCTGAGCACACGGGCCTACAACATTTCCGCCTCCATCGGAAATGCAGCCGCCGCAGCCGGGATTCAAACCAGCGACCTGCGGGTCAGCAGTACCTTACCCACTAGACCACCGCGGCGGGGCAGGGTTAGGGTAAGTTCTTGTTTATAATATCCCTTACATAATGGCCTGATTTCTGTTTATCATTACGGTGTGGAGGAATAAGAACCTGCGCGCTAGGTAGAAGCGTTTGGTTAGCTCGCTGTACGAGAGGAGCTGATCCGTGCATTCTGACACCTGAGCATCTTCTTGCCTTGTGACTACATGGTAGACAAGTCCTCGTACACCATTGTGGACAGATTCGCTGAGGTTCGCGGGAGCGCCGTTCATTTCTATCATGTGACCAAGAAACCAAACAGCCTTGTGTTGTTTGTTTGCTTTTCCCTTGAGCATTGACAAAGCCTGTCTCGAGATTGCAGTTTCATGCTAATTTTTTTTCTTCTCTAAGAATGGACTAGCCAGAAACAGATATCTATAAGCTAACACTTCACATTTACTTCCTAAAACACGCCATTCCGGAATAATTGTGTTTTGAACTTTGGCTTAAAGCACGATTCTCGCTTCATTTATTGAAAGGGCTCACTGCAGGTGCCTTATTCATTTGCCTAAGATTGCTCGAAGGCGAAATCCTTCGTCTTCTGTTTCTTCTTGTCTGTGAAACAGAAGTAAAAGCAAATCGCCAACTAAATGATAACTACGGCAGGCTACCTTGTGTTATCGAATAAAAAATGGGTGAGAAACTGCGTGGTTGTCGTAATCAACCTCCTGACGAAATTACCGACGCCACCGACGGTCATTTCTCGCGTTTCATGAGTCATCTATAAAGTTTTTCGCTTACATAACACACGCCTCACATCTACCACAAAAGATATAGCTTTTTCCGTAACTCTGTTTCGTTTGCTACGCATGTTCGAGCCCAGCCGTATATGGAACTGCATAACGGAAGCACTCTCGTGGACGCGATGATGCCGAAGCGGAGCGCGGATTCTGTTCCTATACGGTGAAGCCGACGGGACAGGCGGAACGCGCGAATCTCGACGGGGCGCGAATGACAGGGATGTGACACGCGCACTTGACGGGCTGCCGGGTAACTACATACGTGACAAAAGCCGGAACTTTGCAGCGAAGAACGAGCGACAAGGAGCGAACTACAGCTGCTATTTCGACGTGTCTTCCTATACCTTGCGCCTCTTTAGCGTACACTACCGAAACTAGTCGCAGCTGTCACTTAGATTCGCTCAAGAACATGGATGTCGCAGACGGGCTTTTGTGTAAGACTGAACGATTTGGTATGTTCAGGGAAGCGCGAACATTTCATCATTACACACTCAGATAGCAAACAAAAGTAACTTCTTCCTTTTTTTCATTTTTTTTGGCCGGTGATGCAACTTTTTTTATTGTGTGAAATTGCATTTATTTATTTTTTAAAATTTGTATTTCTAAATACGTGTTTTCCATGGTTTTACTTTTTGTTGCACATGTGTACCTGCGATGTACAGGTCGCTGTGGGCCTCTGTCAAGTTGCTTGTTTCATGCGACTTCTACCCGCTGTCTCCTTCATCTTTGATGAAAATAAGCAAGTGATAAATAATATCATTGAACAATGAAAAAAGTTCCTGAAGGACAGGGCATACATTTACAAACAGATTTTGAGGGAAGAACATGATTTCTCTTTAATGACAAGTTTGAGAATTTAAGCTTTAGGCTACACCATTCATCAGTCAACTCTCGTTGCTGAAAACATTGTAAAAAGGCAGAGAAGCTTCTTTAACGGGCACGCTGAGCTTGTCGATGGTAGTCGGTATGCACTTAGGTCGGTACTTAAGAATATCGTTAGACGTAGATGATTAAGGCGCTGTCTCAGGTGAAAAAAAAATCATAATTTCTTGCACGGCATGACTACGAATTCAACCAGTCTGCATTTCGCGAACACCGATGAAACAGCGAAGCTGGCTGGCGTCATCTGAAACACCTATGACGAGGGAGAAGTGCGTAATACATTACACGTGCCACTGTTCCCCACTCTGACCTCGTGCTGTACCCATACGGTTCCGCAGCATCACTGCATGGTATCGGATTAGTTGTGAAGGTGCACATAGCGATGCGTACTATAGCACAGATGAGGTATCTTTTCAAGCGAAACATAACACACTTATTACAGCTGAGTAAGCATACCCTTGCACCAAACAACACGTGATCGACAAGGGAGATGAGGCGTAAGCCGTGAGCGTGATTCGCTGCCCATCAAGCGTATACACGGCCGAAGTCGTCGCGAACCGCGCCGCCTGTGGAAAATGCGAGTCGGCGAGTTTTTTTCCGACGCTGCGTCGCGACGAATGGCGTTTCCGGATTGTTTAAACGAGGTCGCAGACGTGTGTCTTCTTCACTCAATGAGTTTGTAGAGCAAGCATGTTGAAGAGAGAGCGCGGGCGACAGCGACGGGGAGAAAAGTTAAATGATAAAAGAAGTTTATTGGTAGTAGTTGACTGGTTTGCTGCCCCTCGTACATGAAAGGAGGAAACGCTAACTTTTAGTGTATAACTGAAGAGGCTAGCCAAGTAACATTTTCGTTATTCAACGAGTACCACAAAAATTGCGCACAGATGAGAGAGAGATAATAAAATGAGGGAAAGGCGGGGAGGTTAACCAGAAATTGTAGCATGCGTTATGCTACCCTGCACTACGGGAAGGGAGAATGGGGAATAAAGATGGGAAACAAAGCGAAGAGCGAAATAGACGTGCGAAAGAGAAAAAAAAAAGTTAGCTGGTGTGTTTAAGCGCCTTAGGAGTGGTTACAAGCGAAGTCGATACCTTATCAATCAGTAATACCTATATAGGCCCGTATTCACAAACCAACCTCATACTTTCCTTGAGTTTTCCTTATCGGTTTTAGACCTTTATTGCGCATTATAAACAAATTGGACCGATATACATGAACCAGTCCTGTCCTTATCTTTTTCCCTGTTACCATTTTGCTGTATTTATAATGCATGTAGAGGGTACAGGAAGTAGAGGAAAACGTGAGGTAAGGCCGACGTTGGTTTGTGAATACGGGCCTTAGTGCAAAACACCGACAAGAAACAAGAGAACGAAGACACAACGTGTCTTTGTTACAACAATTCAATCTCAACTTCCTACGCTCAAGATTTATCACCCGGTCCACTAACGCAATTCTGCAGATGAAGTTTATATGAGTTATATTTATAACCTTGTATTTTGGTACCACGTCGCATCGTGTTAGGCATATATAAAGACTGAAGTTACTGTTTGTCTGAATATTTAACGGAAACATTTGTGTATACAGCTTGGACATCGTACAAGATTGTGTTGGATCTGAAAATATTACGGTTCACAGCTGGTCATAGTGTAAAATAGCTATATTCTCCGACACTTCGGTCGCACTGCGACATTAGCTGTATACCCAAAAGCGTGTTCGTGTATATGGTTTATACGAAAGTTTGAAACCCCCAACGTACAACAATAAAGGACTCTTTATACTTGACTCGCAAGCAGCCTTTGAGCGACCTATCGGCGGTTGGAAGATGAGACCCCCATTTTTTTAAGCCTTTTCAATTACACCCATAAAACGCTCGTTGATCACTGACAGCACGCGCTGCAGCAACAGAAAGGCTAAATGCTTTCAAAGTATATCAGTTAAGTTTTCTATTATCTGACCGCGCCCCGCTGTGACCTCATTAAGTATATATTAAGCAAAGTAGCGTACCCGGTGCTTTCATTAGGACCGACTTTAGTGACAAATAGAACGAAGAGCTTGAAGGCTTTCTTTTAGCCACCAGTTGCTACTTATCATTCGGCTGTTTCACTGCTGCAAGCAAGAAACTTTTGCCTTGTCGGCCGGTGGTTGATTAGATAAAACTGAATAGTGGTGTGTGCAAAGCGGGAACGGCGAATGCATTTCCAGTCCCCCGTTTACTTTGACCCGTTTACTTTGAATCAGGGAGCCCATTTAAACGGAAAAGCAGATGCCAGCTGGAACATGTATGCGCTAGTCTGCTACGACTGCGAGTGAAGAACGTGATAGAGGTGAGTAAAAAACCAAGAAAACGAGTCGACAAATGCAACTGTGATACGATCGTTCGTCTGTGGTAGCCGTATCTCAAAGAAAGAAAGAAAGAAAGAAGGAAGGGAAGAAAGAAAGAAAGAAAGAAATAAATAAATAATAAAGAAAGAAAGAAAGAAAGAAAGAAAGAAAGAAAGAAAGAAGAAAGAAAGAAAGAAAGAAAGAAAGAAAGAAAGAAAGAAAGAAAGAAAGACGAGACTTCTTTCGGACTCGCAGCGAGCCCACCACACGGTTAGTCTTGCCGCGCGATGTTCGAGCGTTTCGGGCGCAATGCGAATGCACGGCTTGTGCACTCGGCCATATCTGAATTTCGACCAAACAGAAAACAAAATCAAAGCTGAAATCGAAAATTCGCGTCGGAGCAGCCCCCACCTATTATACAGTATGCCTCTTGGTTTATTCGCAGCAGTAGTCGAGTGCCGTCGCGAAGGAAAAATATTGGTGCCAACAGACTCGTGAAATCGAGTGCTGGAAAGCTATGTATATACGGGAATCTGCTTGGACACGCGTGTATCTTTTCATATGAGGCATTCGGAAGCGTGTGATAGGCCTGCAACGGCTGGGCCATCTCGGGCCCGACAGTGTATGGTGTCTGTCGTAGGGTATGGAATCAAGCTTCGTCCTGGCGCAGTTTCCTTCGAAACATCTTATAATGGCACATCATTCAGTCTTTCTGTGCGATTTTCATCCTTGTTGAATATCAGTTTGAACGCGAAGTGCTCACAAAATTTCTCTATTCATTCATTAATTAATTCATTCATTTATTTATTTATTCAATAATAATCACCAAAAGTTCCATGCTCAGTTCGAATAGTAAAAAAAGAAGAGATTACATGACAATAAGAAACTAATTCAAGAAGTCACGAGATGTCCTTGCCGTGATTACTTTACTATTCCTTGATCGCGTACATGTTGAGTGGAGCATTTGTATAGCGTCGGCGATTTCGAAGACATTTTTTGTTTAGCGCATTTCATAGATATCGGTTTTAATGATATGCTCGTAGATCTTAGCTTGGTTTGTCACTTGGCTTGCGACTTGCCGGCACATGTAGAATACGGAGTATCAAAAATAACATTGAGGGTTTCAAGTGTAAAGTTGCGCTAGGTGGAATGCTTTTCTCCTTTATTTGCCAGATTCCGTAGTGTATTATTTTTTTTTGCCCACAGTGTCATTGGCAGTTGCATTTAGGAGTAATCATTTTTTTTAACTGACTCAAATAGTACTTCGGCTGTGGCAGTCGCGAGTACTGTCGGCTGTTACTTATGATAACAGGAAAGTCAAACAGTGAATATGAAAGAAACGAAACGAATTAGGACGAAAAAACTAGATAATGATATTCCGATCTTCAAGGCCATGACGAAAAGTTCTTGTGTTGTCGTTTAGTCATCGCAGAATAACTGTAAGAGCTCAACAAAGTTAGAATACGGACAGTAGAAAAAAAGGACACCGCGCCAAACTTCTTTCTACCTCGGAAGACGTGCTTAGTTTTCATTGGCAGTGCCCTATCATTCATACGCTATTGATTTCTACTCGCCAAAGGAAAAAAAGAGAGGCGAATACATGACGTCCCATCGACAGATTAGAGACTATAAGCTATCGCACTGGCACTGCCAGTATACCGTATCAGCTTGTTTACTCTTTCTAGAGCTGATCTATTATAAGGGATATACAAAAAAAAAACGAGACGTTTGCTTGTAGTTGCAAGATGTACGAGCCTCAGCAGATGAGCTTCCTCTCTGACATTAGATTCTTAGCAAATTGCTTTCGCCGAGTTGTCCACGCTTGGAACGTTTTACTTTTCTGATCACTCTTTCGTCTTTCTATACGCTACGCGGTGGAACTACCTGCGTAGAAGACGGCCGGCATGGAGGAGTCAGGCAAGCCTGACGTTATCTCGACGGTATACAGTTGGACAATAGATTGTGCTACCGGGATGATAATAAGCAGAGAGACTGACAGGAAGGGCTAGGCACCGTAACTGAAGCGTGCAATCAGGTAGAAAGACGATGCGACGCTATGGTCACGGAGATTTGGCGCCAATCAATCTGACTCGGCAAAGGTAAACGTAACGATGTGAGGCATCGAAAATAAGATACCGCGGTAACACGAAAACATGAGAAAGGTCTTCGCAATCAGGAGCGAAGATGGCAAACCGAGTAGCATGAATTGGTGATGGCAGTATCTACACAGTTTCCTATTTCCGTTTCTCGCTTTTTTGCGTCCATTTATCTGCACGGCGCGCACCGACCGAGTTTTGATCTTGACAGGATTACTTGCCTGTACGACTTCTTTCTCCCCTTTCGGATCTATGCGAATACAACACTCCCCTTTGTCTGTGCTGGGATAGCTGCGTCGAGCGCATATGAGGCGGGTTCCGCAGGAGACTCACGGTGCAGGGCTGTCCGGTTTGTGATTCGTATACTGATTTCGTTGCAATCGGAATATTTTCGCAGTTATATAGGCGGCTGCTTCTGCTACTGGTTGTTTGCGGTTGCTACTGCACCTAGTTTTGCTGACAAAAGAGATGGTTTCTTGTAGTCTTGTGTCTGCAATTCCGTGGCAGACGCGCAAAAGATGCGCCAACTGTCGTCCTTCTGCCTGGCCCGACTGTTGCCTTCAGCGAGGCAGAACGGACACGCCACAATGCTGTCACGACCCGTTCTCACCCAGTTTCTCATCGCTGCGAGTTTTATCGAGACATAGTTTTC
This sequence comes from Rhipicephalus annulatus, assembly GCA_013436015.1. Lineage (NCBI taxonomy): Eukaryota > Metazoa > Arthropoda > Arachnida > Ixodida > Ixodidae > Rhipicephalus > Rhipicephalus annulatus. The sequence goes on along the minus strand of WOVY01014229.1, from coordinate 19,283 downwards.
CGTTTCTCGGTGGACTATAATACTTATATTCTCTGTGCCCGGTTCGCGTTTTCCATTGCGTCCATCCCGAGTCGCGAAAGAGCATGTAGTGTGGCCTTTCTTTCTCGGTCACGGTTGATGCAATAAATACAATCGGCGCAGGTGGTGCCTTCCGGAATCGAGTTGCGACGTCAAGTCACATCAGCGTCTCCATAGAACTTCCGGTGAGAAGTGCAGATCAAAAGTTCAAATCACAACCCGCGTACGGGCAATGTCCAACAGTGAGTCATATTCAATCTTAAACGACTGTAACCGGAGTGCCACCGCTTCTGTTATCAACAAACGTTTATTTAAAAAGAATACGGGAATAATTACGCCGTATGCAACGCAGTACTCCCATGAGGCCATAGCATAGTCAGGGAAGAGTTAGTTGTACGAAACCTCTCCTCCTTGCCATCTGTCTTCATATTTTTCAGTTTTTCAAACACGCACTTGCAAACACACGCATGAACCACCCTTAACGCACTTCGTTAAGGCTGGTTACATCATTCCCTCCTTTTGAAAAGGAGGGAATGATGTAACCAGCCTGATGACTTTCTTTTCTACGACGCACTGCCAATCTCGGCGTCACCAATGCTCTCATAAACCACTCTTCATTCCTAGTTGGGATTGTGTAATCTTCAACATGCTCGTGCAGCCAGGACGACTAGGATCTGCATGACCATCAATCGTGTGTGTCTGTCTGAGGTACATTACACACATGAACAGTGCCTGCAGCAGAAGCTACAATTATACTTGATTCAATGAACATTCTCGCTCGGCAATTTAATCAGCTAATGGTCAGAAACAATTGAATATGACAGCAAATGTCGGCTCTTCCTTGAAGACGCCAACATTTCCGACTATTATCGACTAGACTGCGTCTTACGTAGGCTTTGCACTTCACCGTGCAACCAAGATATTCACGGAAGTTGTTACAGCGAGTAAACTTGAAGAACGAGTTTCATAAGCAAAACTTTATTTCTCCTTTTTTATTTATGCTATTCATGAAATGAGACAAAAATGTTGTCATTGCCAATGAGCGACGACAACTCCTCCTTTACTATAGGTTTCATTTAAATGAACACTTCAGTAGAAAATATTTATCTAAATAGAAGTGTTTAACTTGTTCGGGCCGAATAAAACAGAACGTAGTCTATATACTCGAGAAGAAAAGCACACCCGGAAGAAATGGTAAATATGGAATAAGCGAGGCAAGTGCCAACTGAAAGAATTGGCCACCCATAGACGCGTGCGTAGAATTCTCCCGGTGGGTGATGTCTCATCGCTATCATACCACGCCGTCTAATTATTCAAGTCTCCTCCCTATACCCCCTCCCCCACAAAAAAAAACAAGTTTTGTAAGGAATGAAAAAAATATAAAAAATGAACAACGGCCGAAATTAAATGAACTACTCTTTCTGTGTATAAATGCGGGAAGTACGAAGTTTTTAAAATGAAACATCAATGGCCCTTAGCTGGCACTATATCGCCAGAAACCTGCATGGCTATAACCATGCACATCAAACAACAACGGAAATGGGTACGGCTGAATAAAATGGCCATCACCATGTTGAATGCCTTGCGAAGCGTGGCCATGTTGCATTACTGAAACGTTTTGACACCCTAATAATTAATTCTTGTCGCTTCGGCACTCTTTAATAATATATTAAGCTTTCCCGATCTGTGTATACGAGGAGTGACCACACCCTTAACATTGCAACTTTCTTTTCATTCGCACTGACATGTTCAGATATAGATTTCCCCCTTCAACAATATGGAAGCCTATAATCCACTGCCCGGGTGTGTTCCCTACGAATTCAAGAATTTCTAGAAGCCTGTTTATGAATATTCATTTGTTGTTGTTGTTTTCTTCTTTTCCCACTTCTGCAATAGCCTCATTGAGGCTGCGGAATGCAAACATAATAAATAATAATAAAGACTTGGCGGCCGCCGTGATATGATTGAAGGTGACGCCCGACGACCTCTCTCTCTCTCTCTCTCTCTCCATGCAAACTCTTACCTGATTACACACCTTTTTTGTCTCAACGTGTTATTATGAGGCTGCCGCTGAACTGGCATTACGCTTTTTTTCTTACATAAAGATCGGGCCGCTGTACTTCCGTGTGCTGACCGCGGCTGCGAAACACAGGAATATACTCGGCATGCCAGGAAAGTCGGGAAGCGTTGTTACGAAACTCAAGTGCCTTCTGTTGTAGCTGCGGAATACAGTAGAAGTAAGTGGGGCGGGTGGACAGACAACGAGACAAGATTACGATAGAGAAGTAAGATATAGATAGCAGGAAAGAAAAGCATCTGACTCGAGAATTGTGGAGCGGCAGAGTGCACCCATAGAGTGAATTCCCTGCTTGAAAGTCCCCGCTGTCATTTCCGATTTTGTTAGGCCAAAAAGTACTGGCCATAGGACGCCGACAACGACCTCCACAGCGACCCCTTTTTTAGCGTCTGCTTAATTTTACATTTGCAGAGACGGCATAATAAACTCAGAACATTGGCTCTGAGAGCGCTGTGCCTTCCCAAATAAAGGAATGCGGTTATACTTGTACCGCGTCTACACACACACTACTGTGCCATATATGCTATAGGAAGCGCGCTTCACAAAACCATTCTTAAGTCTTGCTTGCGCTTCCCTTTTTTTTGGTGTCAGTTTTTATATGCTCTATGGAACACAGCTTGTAAGTGGTACATGACCTGTACAACTCTATTCCATACAGCTAATCTTAACTAATTTACTAGTTAAGTACTGAAAGCACGTTGATGACACCCTAAACGCTTCAGTGCATCATTCCTTGCTAAAGCTGCAAATGATCTAGGAGAGTTCGCTCGGAGGTGCTCACCGAAGATAATTGCTCCATCTGCGATGTTTTCTCTCCGAAGACATCTCGAAGATCTGTACTCCTTCTGCGATGTCCTCTAACTGTCATCTATATTTACTTTTCTATTTATTTTAAAACCTTCTTACTTCTTTCCTCATGAACCACTGCTGAGGTGTCCTCCTCTGGAAGACACCTCCTTGCGGCGTACACTTTTCTCTTCATTTCCACATTTATTCATAATCAGCTTCCCCCCCCCCCCCTTACCCCAAATAATCCGCACATTTATTGCATTTGACATGCGTTAAAGGTAATGTTCCGACACACACACACACACACACACACACACACACACACACACACACACACACACACACACACACACACACACACGCACACGCACACACACACACACACACACACACATTTCAATAAATACTTTTCAAAGAGAACATGTGCAGTGACTGAATAGCGAGTAAAGTGCATAAGTATTGCAAATTGTTTGTACAGGACTAGTGATGGTAATTGAGCACAAGAAAATACAGTAATAATAAGGGCAAACCAAGTACGCAACTTCAATTCAACAGTGGCTCAACCCGCTCAGATGCGGATGGTGAAGAATCGAGCGTTACAAACTACATTCGCCGAGTACAGTTGACGGGAAGAAGGTCTATTGCGAAGAAGGTGAGTAAACTTTTGCCACACACAGCAGGTATTCTCTTCCACTGAGTAATTGGGGTCGGGCTTTCTTAGTTGGGAATTTCGATAATGCACTCGCATCTCGCATAGCAACTCGTGAACTATTCTATCCGGAACTCACGAGTGCTTTGATTCTCTCTGCACAAAAATTTCTCTTTTATATTGCAAGTAGGCGCAAGACAGGGGTGGCGCCTCCTACAGGCATTTGCTATTGTTTTAACGCACTCTTCTTTGGGAAGAATTCCGAAGCAATAATCTTCAGAGTTGGTCTTTTTTTTCTCTTTATATTTGCCAATGTAAGAACTCCTAAACGACAGTGATACTTTTGGCTCACTTTTTTCTTTTCTTGTTTTTTGATGAGACTGACATTAAGGGCAACGTTTGAGCTAAGTCCAACGCAAGAACTACTCAGAATATTCACAACTTTGCGCCACCAATATAAGCGATGCATCATGGCGCAAGGGGTGTTGTCACTTGCGTTGGGACTCAGAATTGCAGATTGGTATAGTGTACAGCCCAGGCGCGAGTGCACTGGCTTCTCTTATACGATGATATGCAAATGAACTCGCCTACGCCATGTGCTGCTCTTCGCCGAACTGTCGACGCAGATAGGAGTGCGCATTCTACCTTCGAACTTGGCACATGTCATCTTGCAGACGCTAACAGCCATATTATTCAGAGCATTTACACGTGCGACTATATTTCTGTAGAGTAGATAATGCTTCTGTAAAGGCAGAGCAAAATGTGAACAATGCTGATCGAGCGCAACTACGCGGAAGGCTTCTCGCGGTGTCGATAAGAGAGCCCTGTTATAGCCACAGTCATTCTGAAAGCCTGTCTCCTTGTTCCCCATCCATTTATCTTATCATAGCTCATTTTCGAGTGCTTGTTTTGATGCAGTATCCAGACATGACCACGCAGAAAATAACCTCCCTATCTCCTCTGTACAAGTGCGCGCCACGCAAGCCAATAGAAAGCGATACACATTACGGGGCATCGAAGTAAAGCCAGTAAAGCCGTGCGGGCTTCAGGGTAAAACGTACTCTAGAAGGCACTGCTACATCTTTTTTTCTTTCTTTCTTTCTTTCTTTCCTTCTTTCTTTCTTTCTTTCTTTCTTTCTTTCTTTCTTTCTTTCTTTCTTTTTTCTTCCTTTCTTACCTTCTTGCTTTCTTTCTTTCTTTCTTTCTTTCTTTCTTTCTTCCTTTCTTTCTTTCTTTCTTTGTTGCTGAATACCTGTGCGTTTCGTGTCGCGGCACACCGAAGCGTGTCACGCCGCCACGACAGGTCTTTCGTAGCACGTCTGAGGGTTGCACAAACCCGTTATCGGGCGGACCGTTCCGCAGAATGCGAGGCACGCGCTCAGACCACTCACTCTCGGCTGCGTAACTTTCTCTCGGGTCGGAGAGGTGCCCGCCATACAGCTCAGCCAGCTTATGCGGCCCTATTCGTCAGTCACGTCTGTCTCGTGTTCCAAGTTTTACCGGCAGGGACAGGTGCGGGTGGGAAGTTGATCTGCCTCTGTTTCTAGCGCTCAGCCTTCTTTATTGTCACGCTGAGCAACAAGCATTTGCTGACACGAAGGAAGTTCTTCTGTCAGCAGTACACTCGGCTCAAAAAGGTGGTCCGTAGTTTACCACAGCGGTGGTTTGCGTACTGGACTTCGCTGTGCCACTCCGTCTGGGTGACTGCTCAGCTAAGCGAGAAGAAAATGTTCACGATGACAATGAACTGAATTCTCGAGTCTTTTCTTTCGTTGGTGGTCTCTACTATTCACTAGCGGCTTCCCTAACGATGTCTTTAGTATAGTTAATATTCATAGACTTCTCTGTGCAGAAACTACATAGGCATACATCCTTTTCTGTCCGCGTCATCATGTCTCATCACTCTTATTTTTTTTCATGTGTAGAGTAGCAAATCAGATCGTACTAGTTCAAGCCAATATCTACGCCTTTTAATAAATTCTCCATTGCCCTCGGCATGCGTATATTTTGTGAGGGCGAAATTTTGCGTGAGTGTGAACGCTTACGTTCGCCAAGTGTTCGAGCACCAGAAGCCAAGTACTCTATATACATAAAACAATATGTATGGGTGTTGCTCTTGATGGTGCTCCATTACTCCTGATATGAATGTTTACAAACGTAAACTTCAGTGACAACCCACGGCCATCTTCTGCGCTCTTTTCTTCAAGAGCTCGCTTTACTTTGCCTGTTGATATTCTTCAGTTATGTTTTCTATATATAACTATTCCCATTTAAAGACGCCGTAGTGGAGGGCTCCGGAAATTGCGATCACTTGGGTTTCTTTATCGTGCACCTAATCTATCAGTTATCTTTTCTATGCCTAAGTGAATCGCTGTCAGCGTCCTCGCACTGAACCTACACTGCTAGGCTATCTTCTTTTTTTCTTTCGTTTTATCGGATATGCAGCAAAGTTTTTTTTATGGACCAGCTTTGTGCATGCTCCAAAAATGTTGAAGTATAGGGTACCTCACGCGACACTAAATTAACAAAAAGGCGCACGGAGCTACGGGCTTTTCTGTCAAGTGCACATCGACCCACTGGCACCGACTACGTTGCACTCTTTAAGGGCTGCCGGAGGGACCGGGCAAGCACGCAATATTGGGCATTTGTATGGACTCACTCTCTGCGCTCGGGCTTCAGGCCACCGCATAGCGATGCGAAACAGGAAGGCATCCTTACTAATGCGCCAATTTCCCGATGTCAACATTCGGTCAAAGAGGAAATGAAGGTAATCAAGGGAAAGAGCAAGTCCGCCTAACAAGACCGAGTATGACATTTCTGTCTCGTTTCTATGGTATCTGATGTTAGGCTGTAATGTTTGGGCAGCATTAGTTCGCTGCGGGGATGAGCCTTCAAAGATCAACGTTACGTGATTATACTCAGTACCGCAACAGAAGGTATAGTTTTACGTGGCTACTAACTTTACATTACTCGAAGTTGAGAAGCAGTCATGTTACAGATGATTTACTTTTCACTGATATTATTGTTCGCCCTAGCAAGATTATATTACTAATGGGCACGAACCAATGAACCAAGTAGGACCCAAAGACGAGCTAGTTGGTACATATAAGTTTCTGAGATGAACCTACAAAAGCAGGCGAATAACATAAAGCACTTTTTCTGGTTTTGCCCCGCCATGGTGGTCTAGTGGCTAAGGTACCCAGCTGCTGACCCGCAGGTCTCGGGATCGAATCCCGGCTGTGGCAGCTGCATTTTCGATGGAGGTGAAAATGCTGTAGGCCCTTGTGCTCAGATTTCGATGCACGTTAAAGAACACCAGGTGGTCGAAATTGCCGGAGTCTTCCACTACGGCGTCTTTCATAATCATGTGATGGTTTTGGGACGTTAAAGCCCACATAACAATCAAGTTTTTCTGGTTTCACGCTTCAGAGCAGCACGTACGAATACTTGACTGCCTACCTATCACATTCGTTGTTGAGACTCGGAGTACTCACAAAACCTAAACACTCAGAATTTTGAACACAATCTACTTGGTTTGGACTATCCTTCGAGTTATGGAGGGATCGCCACGGAATCCAAGCCGGATATCTTAGTATCGAATGTATTCAGCTGCGGCAAATACTACTTACGATCGAAAAATTTCCTGCGTTCAGACCCTGAATACTCGTTTTTATCTTATTGATGTACGCAACTTCATCGTAATCGCAACATTCAAGACGCACTACTAATGTGTACTATGTCATGCAGCCTTATTTCCTATCCAGTCACAAGACCAAACTGAGAGAGAGCATTAAGGCAGCAAATGGTCAGCTTATGCTATACGAAAAAAAATGTTCAAAATGTGCCGGATACGTTGTAGATTTGTAGCACTACGCTGCACTACGTACTACGCACATCGCTACAATATAGCTGCCTCACATCTCGCATCGTTGAGTTAAAACGTAATGCATACATTTGCCGCACACTGTACGCAATCCTATACGCCACGTGTGAGCCCCATTTAGCAGTTCTTTGCGAGCGGAATGCTTTTAGCGGCGGAGAATCGTGGGCTAATGCGACACACGGGAGAACCCCTTGGAAGGCTAGATCTTGGCACAGTTTCAACACTGCTGCTACACATTTTTTTCAGCGAATCGCTAAGACCTTGAAAAGTTTTTCCCTGTATTGCTTCCTTTTTTCTTCCTGAACCTCGGCCCGCGCCTGTCTTGTAGTCACCTGCGTTTTTTTCCACAATGCGCGTCCCTGTACTTGCAGAGAGGCTGCGTCAGCATGGCAGCCCAGTGATCCATGCGGCGATCGCCGTTCGCGAACTTCGCCTCGCAATAAGCTCGCGTTGCGCAAACCGCTCGTGTACGTGGCGCAGCGGCGCGAACAATCGCTCCAAGCCTGTATGCCTGACAGTACTAAGAAAACGCCTGGCCGTTTCAAATTTGTTCGTCCTGAATGCATAACAGGCTTGTCGAGATGGCAAAGATATAAATGAGCATTCAAATGACGTTCTGTATCTTGGTGTAGCCTTAAATACGACGATTACTGCGGCCTTGTCGAGAACGTCGATGTACTCGTTCACTGTACAGCGTTGCGAGATGTCTGCCGCATTCTTGCCTCTAGAGACGCCACGCTCTTTTATGAAATTGCCGCTTCCGTTTGTTGGTTATCGGTACATATGTCGCAAACAAAAGCAAATTTCGTGCGCTTTTGTAGGTCACGGTGTCCCTCGTGATATGAGCAACAATCGCTTCATATATATATCTCTCTTTGATGCCCAAGATATGCCTCAAGGACCTTTCTTCCGGCAAGAGTACAATGATCTGACTTTGGCTCAAGTACATTTCCTTAAAGCACGTCATTCGATTATAAACTGGGCAGTTCCTGCAAACAAGCACGTGCAGTGCTGCCGCGTGACAAACGATCCTACAGAGCTAAGGAGATCGGCAATAAAGATTGTGCCCTTCTGTTAGTATTTCACAATCGATATTACCGGAAATCAATTAGCCGATGATGCAGCCCGCTCAGCCCATGAAGAAACCCGTGTAGTCCCGATTCCTCTATCAAGGAATGATGCAGCAAGACAACTTTACCTGCTGGCTCGAGATCTCACACGCACGTTCTGGTCGTCTACCAGCTTCCAAAGGTGTCAATTTTATAAACTGGATCCTTCGCTCAAGCTAAAGCTACCATCACAACTTTCCCGCTCCGATGCGACACTGTTATGCCGCCTTTGGTTGGGTGTTGCATTTACAAAGGTGTACTCTTTTCGCATTGGTTTGGCAGACACTCCTACATGCGACTACTGCGGAGCTGAAGAGACCATCGAACACGTCCTGTGAAGTTGCGCTTGCTACGACACACAGCGATGCCATCTCCGGATGGTTTTGAATCGACTTGACCTCGGACCATTTTGTGTGCAGAAGATACTAGGACCTTGGGCATCTGCCTCAGTTGCGCAGAAAGCAACAAAAGCACTGCTACGTTACGTCAAGTCAACAAACCTGAGCGACCGCCTGTAGACTGTGTGTGCTCCCCGAGTGTGCTCGTGATTGTGTGTACCTTCTCATCTTTCTGCAACCTCTTTTCTGCCCTTTATCCCTTCCCCAGTGCAGGGTAGCAAACCGGATGTGCGTCTGGTTAACCTCCCTGCCTTTCCTTGCATCTTTATCTCTCTCTCACACAATCGATCCAGATACAGTAAGCCATTTGTAACGACGTGATAGCTCCACTCTGCGCTAGTCTTGTCCATCTCTGCAAAAAAAAAAAAGACGTATAAACCCATTGTGTCTTTTTACTTTATGGCAAGAAGGGGAAAAGAGGGGGGGGGGTTCCTGCCGCTTCTATATTATGAGGACTCTCATGTCGCTGTGACCAATAGCGTTGTAGTCGACGCATGGCCTGGGACAATTACAGAGAGAATATTTTTGAAGGTTTCTTTGTACGAGTTACTGAGTGTATACGGCATGCAGTGTTACGAAGCAAGAACATTGCCTGTATTGCTGATAGTATACATGTAGTTGCTGTAACGTCAACCTCTCACTTTATATGATTGATTAATTGACTGATTGAATAAGTGAGTGAGTGAGTGAGTGAGTGAGTGAGTGAGTGAGTGAGTGAGTGAGTGAGTGACAGCTGTACAGTCAGCGTCAGATGTTTAGAGATGGCTGGGACTGAGAAAACTTTACATTTCTCAGCGATTTCTGACTGTATCCGGTCGAGATACACAGTGCATGTTGTGAGCACATTTTGGAACAGGCCAAGAATCAAATTTCGGTTGGTATGCGGGGTTTAACGTCGCAAAACAACCGTATGGTTAAGAGAGACGCCGTAACGAATGGCTCCGGAAATTTCGACCACCTGAGGTTTTTCGGCTCCATAAGAAAATGCAGGAATCTAGGTTCAAGGCTGCCTGCCGAACAAGCAGAAATATTCAACTCGTTCTTGTGTCTCGTCGGTCGAGATCCTAAACTATATGGGAAGCGGTGGCTGCGACCGTGCCGATAACAGACGAATAGGAAGACGGACTTGGACACGCTCGCAGCCTCGCGCTCAGCAGCCGCTGATGGGCAGTCGCGGCAGAGGTTTCCACGAATTAAGACGTGTCTTGCGGCGTCTACGGCTTCTTCTCTGAAGGGTTCTAAGCCAACCGCCACCCAAAACACCACAAATTTTGACTGACTGAGAACGCACGCACGCGCACACACATTACCCACCAGGGTACCATGTAATGGTTGTTGTGCTCGATAGCTGACCCGCAGATTGCGGGATCGAATCTCGGTCGCGGCGACGGCATTTTCAATGGGGGTGAAAATGCTTGAAGGCTGTGTGCTTAAATTTAGGTGCACGTCGAAGAACCCCAGCTGGTCGAAATTTTCCGGAGCCTTCCACTACGGTGTCTCTCATAACGGGGCTTTTTCAAGTCCCGAACAGCGCCTCCAGTAGAGATCACCACAATCGAAACTGGTGGTCAGTGGCCTCCGAAGTTGTTGGTAGAAAATCTCAAGGTCCAGGTATTTTTTGTAATAATTTGCAAATGGCGCCACCCAGTGACCCGCAGAAATCATGGCATGCTTGATGTAACCACCGCTACGCATGCGAATGCTAATCGTAAACCGTTAAACCCCCAACACGTTAACCGTTACACCCCAGCACACACGCACACACACATGCACACATTCGCGCACATGCACACACACACGTATACCCGCACTCGTGTTCATGGCGTTGCAGTAGAAGCTATATACGCACGTATTGTGCGCTCGATGCGAGCATTCCCACGTCACTGCATAGCAAAAGACGATGAAGACCTTTAAGAAGAAATGATATCTAAATAATAAGAGCTCAAAACGTTGCGTGGTGCATTGTGCGTAATTCAAGTGTGAAGGTAATGATGACGTCTTCACTTTTTTTTTTCTTCAGTGAGAGCTTGGCCCCGTTATCTTACGACTTTTCTCTCGGGAGTAATGTATCTGTGCTTTACGGCTTTTCGCTTTTGCTGCAAGTTTTAAGCGTTGCCAAGTGCTGGCTTTAAAAAGTCGTTTCCGATGTTTCATATATTGTCAAAAAAAAAAGCGCAATGAATAGGTGGATGGCGCTTAAGTGTAAGTACGTCTAAGTTTATTTGGAATTGTATACTGGTGTATAAGCAATCATGAAAACTGCAAATTTGTGATTGTCGTGCAGAGGACTCTGGGAGAAAAAGAGCTTTTTTTTTTCAAGTCATAAGGGCATTGAAGAATCGATACATATGCATATATTTAAAATGTCTCATAAACACTTCTATATAAAAGTCGGTTCGCTACTTATTTTAGTCCTGTTTACAAAACTTATTCTACTTCTCACTCGAAGCTCACGGGAGCTGCATTTTTTTTCTGTTAATTTTCATTTCATCGGTAGCAGCTCCCCAATGCCGATACCTTTTTTTGCGGCCTGTAAAATTGAGCGAACAACTATGAAAACAGTCTTCAATTTCACAGAGGCATAACATTTGAGCCCAAGCACTCAAATTTCTCAAGAGCTCCGGCGTAATTTCATGCTCTGGCTTTGCACTTGACTCTTAAAAACTGAGGAAGTCGCGAACCATTTTACAGTCTGTCTCGGTGAATCAGTGGTTATGTTGCTCAGCATTCCGACCCGAAGGTTGCGGGTGTGATTCCAGCTGTGGCGGTCGCATGTCGATTGCGGCGAAGGGGCCCGCGTACTGTGCGATGACAGTGCACGCTAAAGAACACCCGGAGATAGTCAAAATTTACGGAGCCCTCCACTATGGTTTTTCTCTCATAATCATGTTGTGGTTTTGGTAAGTAAAGCCCCCCCGTATATTATTATATTATTATTATTATTATTATTATTATTATTATTATTATTATTATTATTATTATTATTATTATTATTATTATTATTATTATTATTATTATTATTATTATGTGCAGCTACACTTATGAATGCATGTTCACGAGCATGTTTTGTTTGGGACAACTGTTTGTCATTGGTTTTCCGCCTTTGCCAATATATTATATGTCATGCATCAAAATTACTCAAAAGTTTATCTTACGAACGATTCTAGCGTGTGGGATTTTCACGAATACGGGTTTTTCTTTTCACGCAGAAATGACGCGCTCCTCTAGTGCACTCGGAAACATCCAGAATCGGTGTTACATGTTGCACAAACGGCTATTGTCATAAACGCAGGCGGGGAGTGAAGGGAATGAAGTCCGGGACGTCAGCAAGACGTATGTCCTGTTTCGTAACCTTCACAGGGGCAAGGGAATCAAGCGACTGCAAGAAAGAAACGAAAGTAAGGGCGGTGCTATCCGTGCAGGAGAATTGTGGTAGTCCATTACGCCTGCGTTTCACCAATGATGCCAGTTATTTTACGAACAGCAACAATCCTTACGTCGCGTTGCAAGCCTCCCATGAGTATGGCCACGATCCAATGATGTTTTCCTTTGAAAGTTTCTTTGAAAGTTAATTACAAACTCGCCCAAGCTTCCGTGTGTCTATGTCTAAAAAAAGTGAGAGAGTCGTTAGAATTGCACAGTGTTAGCATCAAACAACACAGGAAGCAAGTGAGGCCTCAATCCTGCATCTCGGATAGAATGAACGAGTAATACGTAATCAAGTTCTGCGAGTAAGAAGCCTGAACGCGAACTAAATTTCGTCGTTTCCGGGGCATATTGATAACAGTCGCGAACTGGCAATTTCTACGAGAGCCGAAGTGTACCTGGAATATCCACAGCACTGAGTACAATTGCATCGCGTGCGCTCCATCGCCGTCTCCGCGATCAAATATAAGTGCGCAGTCTTATCATCAATCTGTGTGTACATGTATAAAGGCAACAATGAAGGCGTTCGCACATGTTGAAATGTACACGGCCAATGTACGTGAGCCGCTTCCCAAGCATTGTAAAGCAGCACCCGTCCGTACTCGCGAACGACGCCTGATTGTCGGGACCCTACTATATGGTGGTCTAGCGACCAAGACGGGAGCGCGGGCATTTTTTTTCTTTTTTGCGCCGCATCGATTTTCCGACATTCGTTCGTGTTTTAGGTTCGTTAACAAATCCCAAAGCGACTTCCTGTATGTTACGTGCCCTTGTTATGGGTGACCTGAGGAACCGCAGGGAAGAAATATATAGCAGAGAGCCACCTACACTGTACTTACTGTCTGCTCTGGCTGGGTTTTATGCATTTCCCTTCATCTTTTTTTTTTTGCCCAAACCTTTTAGTATGGGTAAACATCATGTGTTGAGCAGCTTCGCGACTTCCTCGGACGGTGAGGAGTGCACTTCATTCCGTGTAGCGAGCCAATTTATGCATATTTTATACTTAGCAGACTGTCTGCTAAGACACTGTGCTAACTGCATACTTTGAATGAACAATTCAATGAAGGTGGAACGCGTCTTGTGTTCACTCCGTATGCCTCTCTTGTTCCTTGGGCCCTTTGGTGCCTTTTACTGCTGTAATTAACCATTTAACCAAACGTTACACTTTGAACTTGGATTGTTCGTTTAGTGGCTTGTATAATGGGCCGTAGAGAAAGATAAAGAAACACAGCCGTCATATCATCAAATACAACCACTATTGCTGCTAACTTTTAATGACTGCGCAATATCAGTTGTCTATCAGATCGAATACAAATAGAGACTGGAGCCAGTTTTCCACAAGACGATTGATTTGGGGGGTTTGACGTCCCAAAACCACCATATGATTTATGAGAGACGCCGTAGTGGAGAGCTCCGAAAATTTCGACCACCTGAGGTTCTTTAACGTGCACCCAAATCTGAGCACACTGGCCTACAACATTTCCACCTCCATCGGAAATGCAGCCGCCACAGCCGGGATTTGATCCCGTGACCTGCGGGTCAGCAGCCGAGTACCTTAGCCACTAGACCACCGTGGTGGGACGATTTTCCACGAGGACGAGGACGACGACGAAGTGATTCTGGCGTAGAACACTGCTGTCACTGTCTGTAATTTTTCAAAGTTTTTCTGCGACTCTGTGGAAGACACCGTTCCAGTGACTGCGGCGATGGACGTGGATTCGCCTGGGCTTCCACCGCTACCATCGACGTCGTCCGCAGCTACCACGAGAAAGCGTACGGGCCACCCGAGTGATGCCGACAGCGAAGGCACGCTGATTTACTCTACGGCCAGCGACGAGAGCTCCGACGAAGGCGACTTCGTGCCTGTGACAAGGCGGCAGCGAAAAAGAAGACTAGTGATGCCGTCTCCAACAACAAGTAAGAATGTGACGATGACGCGAGAGCCCACGACATACACAATTCTGTTTGTGCCGGTCGATGCGGCTCATAGTCTCAACCGGCTCAATCGTCAAGTCACGTCTAGGTTTCTTGAGGAACTCGCCCAGGGAGAGATCGCGGACGTGCGGATCAATGGCCGTAAGAATATCCTCGCCGTAGACGTCACTCAACGAAGCACATTGGAAGTGCTGAGCAACGTCAAGGTGTTGGATAACATCAATGTTCGCTCATATATACCTGATGGCCGCGACTCTACGGTAGGCGTCATTTACGACGTCGACATTTCCATCAGCGAAAGTGACTTTGCTGCTCTCATCAAACCGGTGTCTGCAGAACCTACTATACTGCAAGCTCGTCGCCTTGGCAAATCACGCTGCGTGAAGCTCGTGTTCAAGGGTGACAGCCTTCCATCGCAAGTCAAGGTCGGACATTTTCGACACACAGTGCGACCCTTCGTACCTAAGCCCCTTCAATGCCGGAAATGTTATAGATTGGGACATGTCAGTGCTGTTTGTACAAACCTGGCTGTGTGCTCGCTATGCTCAGAATCACATAGCGCAGACGCTTGCCAGGCAGAACTTCGAAAATGTCGAAACTGTCATGGCCCTCACGAAGCATCGTCGAAAGATTGCCCAATCATGAAAAAGGAAATGCAAGTGTTGAGGCAAATGGTCCGGGATGGCTCAACTCACAGGGAGGCCGCTGCCCAAGTACGACGCCGGCGGTCTCGTCGCCGGAGGCCCCTGAGGAGACCCAGTGCTGAAGCAAGGATTGAACCTCACCAAACGACCACCGGCATACCACCTCAAGCGTCCAGACACACCGACAACAAATCCTCCAAGCAAGACAAGAGCATCACCGGCTCGCCTGAAGCATGGCCAGTGCTGCCAACGATAGACGCACCGTCTGAGCCACCACATCGCTCGTCTACAATCACTTCGGAACGAGAATGCGGTGATAGTCGCGACAAAGAAATCGTAGCCATGGTAAAGGCCCTTATGAATACCATTCGTATGCTCCTCACTAGCATTGACAGTCCGGCTGCAAGAGTGCACTTCAGTTAGTTGACGCGCTGAAGCCGGTGCTATCAAGTCTGGAAAGGCACCATGGCTCCGCCTCTGCAAGCCTTTCGTAAAGAGGTCAAAGAAGCTTCGATATTTCAGTAGAATGCCCGAGGCCTCAAGCCCCGCATTTCTGATATACGACAATTTGTGTTCAAAAACCAGTTTCCAATTATTGTTATCTGTGAGCCAAGGCTACACAATGCAATACGACTATCCAGATACGAAGCCTTCAAGTCCGCTACCTGCAACGAACAGAGTAAAGTCATTGTATATATCAGATGTGACCTTACCTATATCGAGCACCGTGTAGCACCTCACGATGACAACCAGTATGTCTGCTTGACAGTTAAACGTAGAGACCTCAATTTCACGCTCGTAGGCGCATATATATCACCTTCGAACCGTTTTGAACCTGAAAGACTACGTGCACTGTTAACAGCCACACCTGGTCCATGGATCATCACCGGAGATTTCAACGCTCACCACCCACTATGGGGAAGTCAGAAGACAGACAGTCGCGGAAGGCAAGTATTCTCCTTTGCTCTGGAGCAGCAGCTGCTTTGTGTAAACGACGGAAGCCCAACGTTTCTACGGGGAACGACATACAGCAGCTGCCTTGACTTGACATTTGTGTCACGAAGCCTAAATGGAAAGGTCAAGTGGTTCGCAGACTATGAAACTCATGGAAGCGACCACATACCAACTTATTTGAAGATCAAGGGCCTGGAAAAATCGCCAAACTACGACACTTCGACTCGCATCGACTGGACAAAGTTCAGGTCACTGACGGAAAAAAGGTGTCAAGAAAATAAAACGCCTCCTCTTGACACCCTCGAGGATATGATTAGAGGTGCTACTCAAGAAGCGACCTATCATATTCAACATACTTCAGATTATTGTCAATATCAGGCGGAATTGGAACGGCTCAGAGCGATCCGTCGTCGCGCAGAAAAGAAGATATAGAGGCGCACTAAGTCCATTCACGACTTGAGGGAGGCAAGGCGCCTACAGAAAAAAATTCAGCGGCGAATCATTTCACTTCAATCCTTTCGCTGGAAACATCTGTGCGAATCTTTGGATCCACACAAGCCTTTGACGCAGACATGGAGGATTGTCCGTGGCCTACGAACATCGCCACATCAACATCGCCCCTTCACATGTCTTTCTCTCCCACCAGGACGCACCGAAATTGAAGTAGCAGAAGATTTCTGCATGAAGTTTGCCGGTCATGCGTCCACGTGCACCCACGCGCCACCTAGAAAACGCTCCAGTTTCCAGAGATTCAAGAATGGACACCTTTTTTCTCTAGAGGAACTACAAGCGGCCTTGACGGCATGCAAACGATCTTCATCGCCTGGTCCGGATGGGATCACGTACATGGCATCTTTGCAACCTCGGAGAAGCAGCTCGACAGGCCCTTCTATCCGTGTACAACGACTCGTGGAGCAGCGGACTTATCCCTCATTCATGGAAATCCAGCCGCCTCGTCCCTGTGCTTAAACCAGGTAAATCTCCTCTGCACTTGACCTCTTATCGCCCCATCGCGCTTACCAGCTGTTCGGGAAAGTGATGGAGAGGATGATTTTGACTCGTCTAGATTGGTACCTGGAGCGCCACGAGGTTATACCCTCATGCTATGACGGGCTTTCGGCGTGGGAGGTCCGCAATTGATAACGTTATAGACCTGGTCTCATCTGTTCAGCATCAGAAAAGACTGAAACGTTTATACGGCGGCGTTTGTTCTTGGACGTGAAAGGTGCATAGGATAACGTATCACATGAAGCCATTCTGGATGTCATGGAAAATGTTGGATTAGGGGGTCGGGTTTACCAATGGATCCACCAGCTATCTGAAAGGCAGAACTTTCTTTGTACAGACGGAGAGTGGCACAAACAACGCACCATTGCAACCGTCGAGGCGTGCCTCAAGGCGGCGTTCTTAGCCCCACACTTTTCAATCGAGCGCTACTCGACCTGGTTGATGCACTTCCAAAATCTGTCCATCTATTAATATATGCAGATGACATCTGCATCTGGGCGTCAGGCGTAACACGCCTTCATTTGTGTGCCCGGCTTCAGAGAGCGGCAAAAATAGCGACAAAGAGTACCTAGAAGAACGGGGACTAGAGCTGTCATCAGAGAAATGCTCGCTTATAGCATTCACGCATAAGGCTATGAGCCCATATGTTATTAAAATCAACCGGACACACGATCAACTACGTGAAGACCCACCGATTCCTCGGAGTCATAGTTGATCGCGACCTCTCCTGGAGCCCTCACATCGCCCACATGAAAACTAAACTCACCATGATCACACACGTACTAAGGTTTCTTGCTGGAAAAACGTGGGGTGCATCGGTACAAGCAATGCTCCAACTCTACACTGTTTTGTTCCTCGGTTATATGCGATATATATATACAGCTTACCCGTGCTTTGCGGGATCGGAAGAACAAACTTGCGCGTCCTCCAGTCGATCCAAGCCCAAGCCCTGAGGATATGCCTTGGTCTCCCGAGATGCGCATCTACAGCAGCGACAGTCATGATGCGCGTGATTATCCAGTCAACGCATACATCCGCGTAGACGCTTTGAGAATGCACATAAGACATTTCGCTCCGGCTTCCATCTCATCACCTAGCTCACTTCGAACTTCCAGGCCCCACTCAGCGTTCAGCGCAACTGTAGCTCAGCCATTGCGCAGTGCTTCCATTGCACTTCACGCATGCAGCACAGCCGCCGATACCATTATGGTGCCTACACCCACTCAAAGCCCATCTTACAATTCCTGGCATCCAAAATAAGAAAAATTCGTCGCATCTAGCCCTGAAACAGGCCACATTACTTTTCCTGCAAGAGGAAGCACAAACGGACGCCTTCACATTTACACGGATGGCTCGGTGTCTCAGTAAGCTCTGCCAGGGGCGGTGGTTATTCCCGCGAGGAACATCACAATTAAATTCATGACATCGCATTTGACGTCGTCGACAGCTGCAGAACTTGCAGCCATTCGTGCAGCTCTGGAGTTTATAGTGAAAGAACCTTCGGGAATTTGGTCGATCTTATCGGACTCGAAGGCATCTCTTCAATGTCTTATATCACCCTTTTCGCCATGGACCTAATGAACAGTTAGTAGCTGAAATAAGGCTTCTTCATCACCAAGCAACCGAAAAACAGCACAGCATTGTGTATCAGTGGATACCAGGTCATTGCGGTATATATGGCAATGACCGCGCAGATGAGGCCGCTAGATCTGCACACGATGGTACCCCAATACACAGCCATCCCGTTCTCAAGAACCGACGCAGCTACAAGACTTCGTTCGCTTGCACGTGACCTCACACTGGTACAGTGGAACTCGACAGACTTCACAAACGCGCGCCTGCATAACTTGGATCCCGATCTGCAGCTTCGTCTTCCCCCAAGGATATCTCGAGCTGAGGAGACTCTTCTATGCCGCCTGTGGCTTGGAGTGGCCTTCACGAACGCATACTCTTAATCTCATCGGGATGGCCAGCTCTCCTACATCACTTACTGCAGTTGCGAAGAAACCATCGCGCACCTTCTGTGTGAGTGGCACCTATTTCAACGTGCAAAGACAAAACTCACTGCAGCTCTGGATAGACTAGACAATCGGCCTTTGTCGGAAACAAAGGATCTGGGTCATTGGCCAAGCCCATCCTCAGCCCAAAAGGCTTTGAAAGCTTTGCTGCGCTTTTTGCGGACAACTGGCCTCAGAGACAGACTTTAGTGTCTTATACTTTTGATGTTGGCCTTTCCTCTGTCGTAGTTTTTTTTTAATTTCTCCTTCTCTTCGCAGCATTTCTTTTTAACATCTTTCATTCCCCTCACCCCTTTCCCCAGCACAGGGTAGCCAGCCGGTCTAAGAACTGGCTAACCTCCCTGTCTTTCCGCCTAAATTTTCTTCCTCTTCCTC
>WOVY01014228.1:0-40459 GCA_013436015.1 Rhipicephalus annulatus | reverse complement strand
GCGTGCGTGCGCCCATGCACGCTCGGTCAGGGAACGTGATAACGCGGCTACCGAAGCGAAAGAATCTCGTTAAGGCCTGAATACAAAGAGCCGTCGCAGCGCGTCAACGCGTGTCTTTTTGACGCGTTCGTCGCCGAGCCCTCTTCGTATATTGCTGGCTGTTTTATACTCATGGAACGACGACGAAAAGTGATTCTGCGTAGAACACTGCTGTCACTGTCTGTAATTTTTCAAAGTTTTTCTGCGACTCAGTGGAAGAAACCGTTCCAGTGACTGCGGCGATGGACATGGATTCGCCTGGGTTCCACCGCAACCATCGACGTCGTCGCCCAGCTACCACGAGAAAGCGTACGCGGCCACCCGAGTGATGCCGACAGCGAAGACACGCTGATTTACTCTACGGCCAGCGACGAGAGCTCAGATGAAGGCGACTTCGTGCCTGTGACAAGGCGGCAGCCGAAAAGAAGACTAGTGATGCCGTCTCCAACAACAAGTAAGAATGTGACGACGACGCGAGAGCCCACAATATACACAATTCTGTTTGTGCCGGTCGATGCGGCTCATAGTCTCAACCGGCTCAATCGTCAAGTCACGTCTAGGTTTCTTGAGGAACTCGCCCAGGAGAGAAATCGCGGACGTGCGGATCAATGGCCGTAAGAATATCCTCGCCGTAGACGTCACTCAACGAAGCACATTGGAAGTGCTGAGCAACGTCAAGATTTTGGATACATCAATGTTCGCTCATATATACCTGATGGCCGCGACTCTACGGCAGGCGTCATTTATGACGTCGACATTTCTATCAGCGAAAGTGACTTTGCTGCTCTCATCAAACCGGTGTCTGCAGAACCTACTATACTGCAAGCTCGTCGCCTTGGCAAATCACGCTGCGTGAAGCTCGTGTTCAAGGGTGACAGCCTTCCATCGCAAGTCAAGGTCGGCCATTTTCGACACACAGTGCGACCCTTCGTACCGAAAGCCCTTCAATGCCGGAAATGTTATAGATTGGGACATGTCAGTGCTGTTTGTACAAACCTGGCTGTGTGCTCGCTATGCTCAGAATCACATAGCGCAGATACTTGCCAGGCAGAACTTCGAAAATGTCGAAACTGTCATGGCCCTCACGAAGCATCGTCGAAAGATTGCCAATCATGAAAAAGGAAATGCAAGTGTTGAGGCAAATGGTCCGGGATGGCTCAACTCACAGGGAGGCCGCTGCCCAAGTACGACGGCCGGCGGTCTCGTCGCCGGAGGCCCCTGAGGAGACCCAGTGCTGAAGCAAGGATTGAACCTCACCAAACGACCACCGGCGTACCACCTCAAGCGTCCAGACACGCCGACAACAAATCCTCCAAGCAAGACAAGAGCATCACCGGCTCGCCTGAAGCATGGCCAGCGCTGCCAACGATAGACCCACCATCTGAGCCACCGCATCGCTCGTCTACAATCACTTCGGAACGAGGATGCGGTGATAGTCGCGACAAAGAAATCGTAGCCATGGTAAAGGCCCTTATGAATACCATTCGTATGCTCCTCACTAGCATTGACAGTCCGGCTGCAAAGAGTGCACTTCAGTTAGTGGATGCGTGAAGCCGGTGCTATCAAGTCTGGAAAGGCACCATGGCTCCGCCTCTGCAAGCCTTTCGTAAAGAGGTCAAAGGAGCTTCGATATTTCAGTGGAATGCCCGAGGCCTCAAGCCCCGCATTTCTGATATACGACAATTTGTGTTCAAAAACCAGTTTCCAATTATTGTTATCTGTGAGCCAAGGCTACACAATGCAATACGACTATCCAGGTACGAAGCCTTCAAGTCCGCTACCTGCAACGAACAGAGTAAAGTCATTGTATATATCAGATGCGACCTTACCTATATCGAGCACCGTGTAGCACCTCACGATGACAACCAGTATGTCTGCTTGACAGTTAAACGTAGAGACCTCAATTTCACGCTCGTAGGCGCATATATATCACCTTCGAACCGTTTGAACCTGAAAGACTACGTGCACTGTTAACAGCCACACCTGGACCATGGATCATCACCGGAGATTTCAACGCTCACCACCCACTATGGGGAAGTCAGAAGACAGACCGTCGCGGAAGGCAAGTATTCTCCTTTGCTCCTGGAGCAGCAGCTGCTTTGTGTAAACGACGGAAGCCCAACGTTTCTCGCGGGAACGACATACAGCAGCTGCCTGACTTGACATTTGTGTCACGAAGCCTAAATGGAAAGGTCAAGTGGTTCGCAGACTATGAAACTCATGGGAAGCGACACATACCAACTTATTTGAAGATCACGGGCTGGAAAAATCGCCAACTACGACACTTCGACTCGCATCGACTGGAAAAAGTTCAGGTCACTGACGGAAAAAAGGTGTCAAGAAAATAAAACGCCTCCTTTGACAGCCCCTCGAGGATATGATTAGAGGTGCTACTCAAGAAGCGACCTATCATATTCAACATACTTCAGATTATTGTCAATATCAAGCGGAATTGGAACGGCTCAGAGCGATCCGTCGTCGCGCAGAAAGAAGATATAGGCGCACTAAGTCCATTCACGACTTGAGGGAGGCAAGGCGCCTACAGAAAAAAATTCAGCGGCGAATCATTTCACTTCAATCCTTTCGCTGGAAACATCTGTGCGAATCTTTGGATCCACACAGGCCTTTGACGCAGACATGGAGGATTGTCCGTGGCCTACGAACATCGCCACATCAACATCGCCCCTTCAAGTGTCTTTCTCTCCACCAAGGACGCACCGAAATTGAAGTAGCAGAAGATTTCTGCATGAAAGTTGCCGGTCATGCGTCCCCGTGCACCACGCGCCACTTAGAAAACGCTCAGTTTCCAGAGATTCAAGAATGGACACCTTTTTCTCTCTAGAGGAACTACATGCGGCCTTGACGGCATGCAAACGATCTTCATCGCCTGGTCCGGATGGGATCACGTACATGGCTCTTTACAACCTCGGAGAAGCAGCTCGACGGGCCCTTCTATTCGTGTACAACGACTCGTGGAGCAGCGGATTTATCCCTCATTCGTGGAAATCCAGCCGCCTCGTCCCTGTGCTTAAACCAGGTAAATCTCCTCTGCACTTGACCTCTTATCGCCCCATCGCGCTTACCAGCTGTTTCGGGAAAGTGATGGAGAGGATGATTTTGACTCGTCTAGAGTGGTACCTGGAGCGCCACGAGGTATACCCTCATGCTATGACGGGCTTTCGGCGTGGGAGGTCCGCAATTGATAACGTTATAGACCTGGTCTCATCTGTTCAGCATCAAAAAAGACTGAAACGTTTATCTGCGGCGTTGTTCTTGGACGTGAAAGGTGCATACGATAACGTATCACATGAAGCCATTCTGGATGTCATGGAAAGTGTTGGATTAGGGGGTCGGGTTTACCAATGGATCCACAGCTATCTGAAAGGCAGAACTTTCTTTGTACAGACGGAGAATGGCACAACAACGCACCATTGCAACCGTCGAGGTGTGCCTAAGGGCGGCGTTCTTAGCCCCACACTTTTCAATCTAGCACTACTCGGCCTGGTTGATGCACTTCCAGAATCTGTCCATCTATCAATATATGCAGATGACATCTGCATCTGGGCGTCAGGCGTAACACGCCTTCATTTGCGTGCCCGGCTTCAGAGAGCGGCAAAAATAGCGACAACGTACCTGGAAGAACGGGGACTAGAGCTGTCATCAGAGAAATGCTCGCTTATAGCATTCACGCATAAGGCTATGAGCCCATATGTTATTAAAATCAACGGACACACGATCAACTACGTGAAGACCCACCGATTCCTTGGAGTCATAGTTGATCGCGACCTCTCCTGGAGCCCTCACATCGCCCACATGAAAACTAAGCTCACCATGATCACCCACGTACTGAGGTTTCTTGCTGGAAAAACGTGGGGTGCATCGGTGCAAGCAATGCTCCAACTCTACACTGTTTTGTTCCTCGGTTATATGCGATACAGCTTACCCGTGCTTTGCGGGATCCGAAGAACAAACTTGCGCGTCCTCCAGTCGATCCAAGCCCAAGCCCTGAGGATATGCCTTGGTCTCCCGAGATGCGCGTCTACAGCAGCGACAGTCATCCTTGCGCGTGATTATCCAGTCAACGCATACATCCGCGTAGACGCTTTGAGAATGCACATAAGACATTTCGCTCGGCTTCCATCTCATCACCTAGCCTCACTTCGAACTTCCAGGCCCCACTCAGCGTTCAGCGCAACTGTAGCTCAGCATTGCGCAGTGCTTCCATTGCACTTCACGAATGCAGCACAGCCGCCGATACCATTATGGTGCCTACACCCACTCAAAGCCAGTCTTACAATTCCTGGCATCCAAAATAAGAAAAAGTCGTCACATCTAGCCCTGAAACAAGCCACATTACTTTTCCTGCAAGAGAAGCACAACGGACGCCTTCACATTTACACGGATGGCTCGGTGTCTTCAGTAAGCTCTGCAGGGGCGGTGGTTATTCCCGCGAGGAACATCACAATTAAATTCATAACATCGCATGTGACGTCGTTGACAGCTGCAGAACTTGCAGCCATTCGTGCAGCTCTGGAGTTTATAGTGAAAGAACCTTCGGGAATTTGGTCGATCTTCTCGGACTCGAAGGCATCTCTTCAATGTCTTATATCACCCTTTCGCCATGGACCTAATGAACAGTTAGTAGCTGAAATAAGGCTTCTTCATCACCAAGCAACAGAAAAACAGCACAGCATAGTGTATCAGTGGATACCAGGTCATTGCGGTTTATATGGCAATGACCGTGCAGATGAGGCCGCTAGATCTGCACACGATGGTACCCAATACACAGCCATCCCGTTCTCAAGAACCGACGCAGCTACAAGACTTCGTTCGCTTGCACGTGACCTCACACTGGTACAGTGGAACTCGACAGACTTCACAAACGCGCACCTGCATAACTTGGATCCCGATCTGCAGCTTCGTCTTCCCCCAAGGATATCTCGAGCTGAGGAGACTCTTCTATGCCGCCTGTGGCTTGGAGTGGCCTTCACGAACGCATACTCGTATCTCATCGGGATGGCCAGCTCTCCTACATGCACTTACTGCAGTTGCGAAGAAACCATCGCGCACCTTCTGTGTGAGTGCACCTATTTCAACGTGCAAAGACAAGAACTCACTGCAGCTCTGGATAGACTAGACAATCGGCCTTTGTCGGAACAAAGGATTCTGGGTCATTGGCCAAGCCCATCCTCAGCCCAGAAGGCTTTGAAAGCTTTGCTGCGCTTTTTGCGGACAACTGGCCTCAGAGACAGACTTTAGTGTCTTATACTCTTTGATGTTGCCTTTCCTCTGTCGCGATTTTTTTTGTAATTTCTCCCTCTCTTCGTAACATTTATTTTTAACATCTATCATTCCCCTCACCCCTTTCCCCAGCACAGGGTAGCCAGCCGGTCTAAGAACTGGCTAACCTCCCTGTCTTTCCGCTTAAACTCCTCTTCCTCCTCTTCCTCCTTATAATCTTTCTGTTTTCTTTGCCAGGGTATAGGCCCAGCGACAAGTTATCTTCACGGTCTGCTTACATTTTACATTTACATCATTTAATAATAATAATAATAATAATAATAATAATAATAATAATA
Organism: Rhipicephalus annulatus; assembly: GCA_013436015.1. Taxonomy (NCBI): domain Eukaryota; kingdom Metazoa; phylum Arthropoda; class Arachnida; order Ixodida; family Ixodidae; genus Rhipicephalus; species Rhipicephalus annulatus. The sequence continues at coordinate 34,841 of WOVY01014228.1, read as the reverse complement.
ATAATAATAATAATAATAATAATAATAAGAATAATAATAATAATAATAATAATAATAATAATAATAATAATAACGTATTATTATTATATTATTACTATTATGATTATTATTTTTAATATTATTATTATATTATTATTATTACTTTTATTATTATTATTATTATTATTATTATTATTATTATTATTATTATTATTCAGAATTTTACGTCCCGAAACCACAGTGTTATTAAAAGACACGCTGCAGTGGCAGACTACGGTCATAGTGGGCTTTTATGTGCACTGACATCGTGCAACATACTACCATTTCGCCTCCATCAAAATGCGACCACCACAGCTGCGATCAAATTCGTGACCGTGTCAGCCCTAGAGCATCGTAACCGCCATCACCTAGGCGGACCATTTACACCATATATACTAGAAAAAGCATCTTCCATAATTTGCATATCTTTACTGTCTGTTATAGCTTTATAACAAAGAAAGACGAGCCCTGGAAACGCCCTTTATTTCCATCACGTATGGTGTGCAACAATCCAAGGCAGGGGGATGATACCGACCACCAAAAATAAAAACCTGAAAATTCCAAGAAAACAATTTAAATCGCGTAAGGAAGGCTTCAGAATGACAATAGCCGTCCTAGTTTCGCTGGAATGCGAGCTCGTGCCTGGCCTAAATTAAAGGAAGCGCTGTTTGAAGTCCTCTGCATTTTAATTCGTTGTGTTTTGCATTGAAAAGCTTTTATTGGAACAGGAAGACATTCCTGGCGTGCCCTACTGTGTAGAGACCGTAGCTTTTGCGCCACTGACATCGCTTGTGGAGGTCACCGCGGCCTTTCTTCTTTACGAATGAGGAAAGGGTCATAATAGTTTATTGCGTGTGGTAGCAGATTCGCGCGAGCCGCGATCATGTGTATGGTTTGGACAGTACTGTTGATTTGGTTCGTTCCACGTCCTACGACGAAAGCGCGCAACATGCGTGAGCTATCTCCAACACCGCAAATTCTTTTATATGGCTACTAAAATAGGGCAAGGTCGGATTTGCTTGTATATGATCTGATAGGTGTAACGTATTGAAGAATAAGGAGAATTAGACAAGTCTCTATTTATCGTACCGAGTTTGTAGACGCGGAACTTGCTCCCTTTTCACCTTTACTACCGCTCAGCCGATATCCATTCCTCTTATTGCCATCTGCGTGGTCAAAAATACCAAATGAAAATATTTTTTGATGGCTCAATATATGCGTTGGATACAAGGAAGAATGGGCTGGGCGGCTTCATGACAAAGCAGTTTAGGATGAAATTCCCGACTGATAGGTCGCATGCGCGAACTGATAATGAGTACGTACCGTGATGACGTCATGTGATCCACTGTTTTTGCATGAAGTGCGTTGAAAAGACGAGAAGCTACAGGAGAAAACAATGCGCCTGTTATTCTTTCGTATTATTGCAGACTGATTAACAAAACTCTAGAAGCGCTCGATTATCTGGCGCTAATTTGGCCGCGGCAAACGGGAAGCTGATGCCAATAAGTGCGTGTAAGTGTCGTTTTTACCGCTGATGAACTGAGAAAGTCAGGAAATTCAATAAATACGCTATGAAACGCGTGAGATAGAGAAACATAGTACTATCATTCGGGATTTAAAGTACAATGCTTGCGTCGTGATAAAGATAAAAAGCAATGCTCGCACCACCGTGCCAGATTATTTTTTATAGTCACGAGCAATGACTCTTTTGATTTTCGTCCAAGCACTTCCGGTTAAATACTTCATTCCGCGAGTTTAGCTTGTATTAGCGCGGTAAATACACGGAAGAAACACGACACGAACTTGAGAAAGGTTGGCAATGAACGTCCAATGGTTTATTTAATGGCCTTCACACCCATCGCACACGTTTTCGCACACGCGCGAGAACCTCAAATCACCTTGCACGTCATGTCATTCCAGAAAACGCTCAAATGAAAAGATGTAATAAACGCATATGACACTGCAGCGGGAGTTCACTTTACATCGTAGACGCCAAATGACTGCCAAGAATAAAAACTAAAACTAATTGAATTGGTTCATTGAAAGAGAAGACGGGTTTTTTTGCGAGCAGCTGGGATTGCTGAGGCACCTGGTGGAGGTGACCTTAACCACAGGAAATGCGAAGAGACAAAATATTGTTACGAGGTTGGTTGCTTCTGAGCAAGATGTATTTGCAGAGTAAAAACTACAGGCAAGAGACACAATGGCTGATTGGCCCAGTCGCGCGCCTGTCAGTCGCACCTCTTCCTTTTCTTCCTCTCCGTAGCAGGACCCCCGGGCGTTGGAGCGCCGTCTCGGCGAGAGTCCGGAGAAGTGCGACAGAAGTAGGGTTTCATGCGCGAAACATGGACAATGTCAACTAGTGACGAACTTGGTGACGTACTGGAGTGCAATGGCGCTATCTCGTAGGTTACGTCGCTAACTTGACGTAAGACTAGGTAGGGTCCGGCGTATCGGGACAAAAGTTTTTCGGAGAGACCTACACGGCGACACGGTGACCAGAGGAGCACGTGGTCACCTGGGGCAAACGTTATATTTCGATGCCGGTGGTCGTAGCGGGCTTTTTGCATATCCTGTGACCTGGTGAGGCGAGACTGGGCAACTTGACGAGCCATGTGAGCCCGATCAATGGCTTCGCGCGCGTACTCGGAAGCAGATGGCACGAGAGGCAAGGTGGTTTCAAATGGCAATATGGGGTCGCGACCATATAAAAGATAAAAAGGCGAGAATCCCGCAGTGTCATGTCGAGAGGAGTTATATGCGAAGGTCACATAGGCCAACGTGGTATCCCAGTCGCGATGATCATCGGAGACGTACATCGAAAGCATCTCTGTGAGCGTGCGGTTGAGACGTTCAGTTAGGCCATTAGTTTGTGGGTGGTAGGCGGTAGATAGCTTATGCGCTGTAGCACACGAGCGAAGGAGGTCATCGACAACTTTGGACAGGAAAGAGCGGCCGCGGTCCGTAAGCAGCTGTCGGGGTGCACCATGGTGTAAGATGACGTCATGAAGAAGAAAATCCGCGACGTCAGTGGCGCAACTAGTTGGCATGGCCTTTGTTATCGCGTAACGGGTCGCATAATCTGTGGCGACGGCAATCCATTTATTTCCGAGTGTCGTCGTCGGAAAAGGGCCAAGAAGGTCGAGTCCCACGCGATGAAATGGTTCAGAGGGGACTTCAATTGGGTGAAGATATCCAGCTGGCAGCAAAGAAGGTCTTTTCCGGCGCTGGCAGAGGTCGCAAGTGGCGACATATCGACGTACGCTGCGGTACAATCCAGGCCAGAAAAATCGACGTCGCACGCGGTCGTATGTGCGGGAAACGCCGAGGTGTCCCGCTGTTGGTGCGTCGTGAAGTTGTTGAAGTATGGCAGGCCGTAGATGACGAGGGATGACAAGCAGAAGCTCAGGGCCTTCAGTGGTGACGTTGCGGCGGTAGAGGATGCCGTCATGCAGCACGAACATACGGGATTCAGCGTCATGGCTGTCAGACTGGATGGCGTCGATGATAGTGCGCAATGACTCATCCCGTCGTTGTTCGATGCGCATATCGCTGACGTCTGTGAACGCCATTACTCTGCTCTCCAGGTCAGGCGCAACGGGATCAGGAGGATCTACCGGATATCGAGAAAGACAGTCTGCGTCCTTGTGCAAACGGCCAGACTTGTAGCTGACGCTAAACGAAAATTCCTGAAGCCTCAGAGCCCAGCGAGCCAGACGTCCAGTCGGGTCCTTCAGAGAAGTCAGCCAACAGAGGGCGTGGTGGTCCGTAACGACAGTGAAAATGCGACCATATAAATATGGCCGAAACTTGGCGACGGCCCAAACTAAAGCTAGACACTCTCTCTCGGTGATGGAATAATTCATCTCCTGGGGAGAAAGCAGGCGACTGGCGTAAGCTATCACGCACTGTCTACCGTGGTGCCGCTGAGCGAGAACTGCGCCGATACCGTGGCCACTGGCGTCGGTGCGAACCTCTGTGGCAGCAGAAGGATTAAAGTGGGCAAGTATGGGGGGCGTAGTTAGGTAGCCGATGAGAGCGGCGAACGCTTGAGCCTGCTCAGGGCCCCATGAGAATGTGGTATCCTTCTTCAGCAAATCGGTCAGTGGCCGGGCAACGTCGGCGAAGTTTTTCACAAAACGGCGAAAGTAGGAACATAAGCCGACGAAGCTACGGACATCGGATGTAGAACGGGGCACTGGAAAGCTACGGACGACGCGGATCTTTTCGGGATCTGGTTGGACACCATCGGCGTTTACAATATGGCCCAGAATGGCAATCTGACGGTGACCAAATTGACACTTCTTGGAATTGAGTTGTAGCCCAGCTGTTCTGAAGACTGCGAGAATTGCAGCGAGACGGGTCAGGTGGCTATCGAAAGTAGATGAAAAGACTATCACATCGTCTAGGTAACAAAGACAAGTAGACCACTTGTAACCACGCAGGAGAGAGTCCATCATTCGTTCGAATGTGGCAGGGGCGTTACATAGTCCAAAAGGCATGACCTTAAACTGGTATAAACCATCTGGTGTAATGAAGGCCGTCTTCTCGCGGTCCATTTCATCGACAGAAATCTGCCAGTAGCCGGACCGAAGATCTATAGACGAGAAGTATGTAGCCCCGTGTAGGCAGTCCAACGCGTCATCGATGCGTGGTAGCGGGTACACGTCTTTTCGTGTGATCTTGTTTAGGTGGCGATAGTCAACGCAGAAGCGCCAGGTACCATCTTTTTTCTTCACAAGGACGACAGGGGAGGCCCAAGGACTACTTGATGGTTCTATGACACCTTTGTTGAGCATTTTGTCCACTTCTGCTTGGATAACTCTACGCTCAGTGGGGGAGACACGATAGGGGCGTCGGCGAATAGGACTGGCGTCACCAGTATTTATACGGTGCTGAACAGTGGATGTTTGCCCTAGAGGTCTGTCGTCGAAAGAAAAAATGTCGGTATATGACGCGAGAAGGCGATGGATGTCATTGGCTTGCGCAGGATTGAGGTCGGGTGCAATCATCTTCGAGAAACGATCTGGCCGAGAACAGGTGCTGTTCGCTACAGGAGACTGAAGTAAATCAATCTCGGTGGTGAGCGCTGCTATTTCGAATTCGTCAGCATTAGATACGCTGGCCAAGAACATGCCACGAGGAAGCACTTGAGGGCACAAGCTGAAATTGAGAAGTGGAAGCGAGGTACAATTGTCAGTAACAGTCACAAGCGTATGGGGAATGGCAATGTTGCGGCTCAAGAGGACGTCGGCGAGAGGAAGGAGGACATATTGACCATCGGGAACTTGGGGCTGTGCGGTCAAAACGACGAAGGTGGCTGCCTGAGCTGACAGCCGCACATCCTGAAGAGAGCACAGGCGCGGCGGGGCAGTGTGGGGTTCAGCGACTATCTGAGGCAACTCTAGCTGAAGAACGCCTGTAGCACAATCGATCAGAGCAGAATGATTCGACAAGAAGTCCAGGCCTAGGATAATGTCATAAGGGCAGTGGTCAATCACGGCTAAAATGACAGAAGTAGTGTGGTCCTTTATACGTAAGCGGGCAGTGCACAGACCGAGAACCATCGGCGTGCCGCCATCGGCCACACGGAGCATTTGTGCAGCCGCTGGTGTCAGAACTTTCTTTAAACGTGTGCGTAGGCTTGAACTCATGACCGAAATGCTTGCGCCGGTGTCGACAAGTGCTTGTACAGGTTCGCCGTCTACTTTAACGTCTATTACACTTCGTCTGGTGGGAACGGAAAGAGGATTTGCTGCGGAAGTCGTCAATGCAGCACCACCTCCGGGGGCTGCATTTCTCAGTTTTCCGAGACAACGCGGCCGGAAGCCACGGGGGACGAGAAGCGCCGTGGCTGCGGCGAACGGGACGATGGACGACGTGTTTGCGGCGATCGAGACTGGTGCCCACGTGGTGAAGGCGAGCGGCTGTACCAAGTGTTCCGAGAATGGTCAATGGCATTGGGCTCTTAGGCAGGTGGAAAGGTGCGGGCGGTATCGTCGAAACGGGTCATATTGGTCGTTGCGCGATGTGCCGAGGACCATGTGTTGCGGCAGTAACGGGCAATATGTCCAACGCGGTGGCAGTTGAAACATATAGGGCGGTCATCTGCAGTTCGCCACTCAGCCGGGTTGCGAGTACGTGGAGAAGACCGTCGGTCGGAGAAGGGCATCACGAAAGGGCGTTCGCTGACTCTAGGCGCGGTGACATGGCACACGGAATGCACTCCGATGTTTTCAAGCTCCTGGCGCACGATGGCTTGAACAAGAGGAACAGTAACAGGAGTGGCATCGGTACTGCGCGAATAGAACGCCGAGGGCGCCATAGCTTCCAGTTCACGACGAACAATGCGTGTAAGGTCTCCCGGCGGCGATGCACGTTGTGGTGTTGACTGGTCCTCGCAAGTAGATGTTGCAGCGGTGTTTGGGAGTCGAGCGAATGTTTGTAGAATGCGGCGACTTTTCACTTGCTCGAACTGACGACACTCTTTGATGATCGCGTCTACGGTGGAACAGCCCTTGCACATCAGGAGATTGAACGCGTCGTCGGCAATCCCTTTCAGAACATGTCCCACCTTGTCACCTTCTGTCATGTCGCTTTCGGCCTTTCGGCAGAGGGCCAGCACGTCTTGAATGTAAGCGAGGTATGACTCCGTAGGGGATTGGGCACGGCAGGCCAATTCCTTTTTGGCGGCGATCTTCCGACTGGCGGTTTTGCCAAACACCTCTCGCATCTTTGCTTTGCATTGGTCCCAGCTTGTGAGTTCTTCTTCATTGTTCTCATACCACACCTTGGCCGTGCCTCTCAAATAGAACAGCACATTAGCCAACTGAAGTGTGGGATCCCATCTGCTCGGCACACTCACTCGTTCAAACATGGCCAGCCAATCATCAACGTCGACGCCATCGGTTCCGCAGAATGTACCGGGATCCTTGAGAGGCGTGAAAACGTACGGTTGCGACGCCATGTTCGTCGGAGACGCTGACGTTGACGCGGAGGGCTGAGCATTGGCCATGGCTGGAAGGGCGATGCGACGTCCGCTGCGGAGCTCCGTTGCCTGATGGTTACCCAGCACCTCTCACCAATATGTTACGAGGTTGGTTGCTTCTGAGCAAGATGTATTGCAGAGTAAAAACTACAGGCAAGAGACACAATGGCTGATTGGCCCAGTCGCGCGCCTGTCAGTCGCACCTCTTCCTTTTCTTCCTCTCCGTAGCAATATTTAAGGGAAACTAAAAAAACAACGATATTTCGCGTATTTATTCTTGATATGTGCGGCTTAACGTCCGAAAACCACCATGTGATCATGAGAGGCACCGTAGTGGAGGGCTCCGGGAATTTAGACCACCAGGGGTTCTTTAACGTGCACCCAAATCTGAGCACGCGGGCCTACAGCATTTTCGCCTGATTTTTCGCGCACCAGTATATTACAATGTGACAGTCCCGAAAACACCGCCCTAACGGCGACACGACGATTGTTAAGCAAGAAAAGCCGCGAAAAAGAAAAAAAAACTGCGTGGAGACGCCACTTTCAGAAGTCCGCACTAAACACCATGACGTCATAGATTCTGAAGTCGTCTACTGAGTAACACGCAGCTTTTAATAAAAAAAAGAAATGCAATACATTGTTATTTGTGGATCCCATACACTTGGCATTCAAAGTTTCAGAAAACATTTCATCGAGCTAATGCCGCAAAAATGGAAAAAATACATCTTGAATATTTCATGTAAGCGCGGTATTTTTCGGTGCTCATTATAAAAATGAAACTTCAACCTTGATTTCCTGTGCTGATAATGAACCCATGCTAGTAAAACTTGCGACATTAGAGTTCTGAGCATGTAGTTTATGAATTTAAAGAAGTCATCGTTTATATTTAGTGTCCGATCAACATAAGTAATTCAACTGAGCACACAAATGCCTATATGCAAGTTCCGCATCCAAACGCCAAAGCCAAGAATTATGGTAGGCCTTGTATATTCAGCTCCAGTGCACTTCTTTTCTTGCCGCTTGGAATTAGTGCAAATCGAACACACTTAAAAGGACATAGTAAACAAAGACGTCCTCTTGTTGCTTTCTACGCTAAAGACCTATTTCCTGTTTGTAAACAGTAGTAGGCGCCGTCGACATAATGAGGCGCTTGTAGCGATGTCGCTGTGAGCAGGCTCCGCCCAGCCTGAAGCTCGCCGATAACGCGACAATCTGGAGAGCTGCTGCAAAGCTGCCTCCGAGCACAGCTCGTCGGGGAGCCTCCCAAGTGAACAATAGGTAAATATACACCCGGCTCTTTGGATCCCTCACTATTCTGACGTCACAATGCTGTCAGGATGACTTCATGGTAACGTCACACATTTTGGCAATCCATGACGTCACTACATGATGATGGTAGTGATCTTTTGCATCACTTGTGTTGATGCCGCTGACGCAGGAGGCTGGTTACTTTTTCGAATTCCCGGAGGCATTCAACGCTTCTGTGTTAAATTTCATGTTCCTTTACCTCTAGCGGAGCTCGTTGTCGATCACATTTTCGTTAGGGAAAATAATAGAAGCGATTGTTCTCGTTCAATATATTTTTATCACTTTGGCAAATTTGCCTTTTTGCGGCAACAGGGCCTTATATTGTATCGGCAAAGGAAGGCCAGCATAGAGCGGTCTTGTTTTTGCGGTTGCAGCGGCACTGATCAGTAATCACACTCGCCGAAATAGCGGATAAACAGCTTCCTTGGGGCGTAGTGGCGTTTGAGATGCAATATTAAGTCAATATGTCGCTTCAGGCGTGCCTCGATACTTCATACGGCAATTTCTCTCTCGCGTTTTTCTTTTGCTGCTCAGTGTGAAACGTAAATTTCTGACGCTAGCGACTGCTGACAAAATGAGAAACATTGTTCCCGCGACGTAAGTTCCTACATTATGTACTAGAATAAGCTTCGGTGCTTCAATCATTCATCCGCCCTGGGAATGATGTGTAGTACATGAACTTGCCATGTCTTCACACTTACGGGCCCCGAATCCCATTTGTGGCTTTGTTCATTATTGTGTTTTGGCTTTCGCTTGGGATAAAAGAGCGCCTCATTGTGAACCTCGTGAGCTGACTTCAATTGATTAGTTGAAAATGGCCATAATAAAAAAATAGCACTGCTGAACTTTTTTGGGGGGGGAACATTGTCTTGCGATAAAGTAGATGCAGGTGCCACGCGGAGTGGCAGCGAGCCCCCCCCCCCCCCCCCAAAAAAAAAAAACGAAGCCTGGGAAAACTAGCGTACCATCATTTCCAAGCTGGCTGAAAAATAGTCCGTTACAACTCCCATTAACAGCGCAAGATTTTCCTCCATTATAGAGAACTATAAAATCCTAGGCGCCTAGATACACATCAGGTTCACGCTCAATGACGTAACGAAATAAAAAGTATGTTGGGTGTTTCACCGTGCGGAAAAACTATAGCTCTTATTTTCACCTCTCTGCGTTTTGGTGCTGAGACTTACGAAATACAGTGACGTGCTCGTATCCCCGAGGTGCGAAGGGGGGATCCTTGGGCTGGTTGGTATTGCATTCTAAAAGCAGTACACCCTGAAGCGGTTGTCGATGCACCAAACAGGTTGAGCCTAGCAAAAAAAGCGACAAAGACGCCTTGCGAATATCCGAGGACATTCTCGAGTGCAGAGATAGAGATGAGGTTCGCTTAGAGAAAAGAAATATATGCATGAGACAGACGTTCCTGACTGCTCGGCAAGCATAATGCTCGGCGTATGTTTGATTTTTAAAGTTTATGCCGTAGAAGTCTCAAATCTTCGCCGCCACCCATAAATAGCACGGCGATTCACTTCGGACAGCAGCACATAGCGTGGGCTGAAATATCGGAGGTTTTTTTTTTTTCATTTTTGGCCTGTGTAACGTGATCTGCACAATCTTCCTCTGTTGAAAGGTCACAATGGGTGCATTTTTCAACGGCACGCGTAGGAGTGACCTTTGTTGGTTGCGTGTCACGTACTAAAACGAAGCACTGAAATGTGAACGTCGTTTGCATAGCTCTCGCTTGGCTGCCCAAAATCAGGCGTTGAACCCACACATGCCTGCACTCGCGCTTGAAAAACTAGCAAACAAGGGACTGCTTGCTTTTCGTCTTCCCCTCCACGGTATAACTCCTCGTCTCCAGCTTGAGTGAAGGGCCAACATGCGCGAAGTTATCACTATGAAGCGGGAGAGACAGACAAAGAGAGAGGAATAAACGTTTATTTTGAAACCATGTTCAAGCGATGCCCGGTGTCCCCTTAAGGTAAGAGGGTTCCCTATAGTCCAGGATTTTTCCGCTACAACTGCCTTCTTGGTCCTGGCAACGAGTTGTCGCTGGTCTTCCAGATCCTCGAGGACGAGTTTGGCCTCCCAAGTTTCGATTAGGTGGTCGTCATTCATTCTTGGTGCTTGGGCCACGTCCCTATCCCACTGCTTGTCATGGTTTGCATGGCCCAGGCATTCCAGGAGCAAGTGTGCTATGGTATTTATAGCTGTGTATGCTAGGGTGCGTATGTTCTTGATTTATAGAGTGTGAAGTCCCACGTGGGTGATTAAAGCAGGGTGGGAATTACACTCAGGCATATTGCGAGAGGAAAATGGATCTAAACATGTGCATAGATATGGAAGCGAGTTGCGCTTCTCAGAAAAATTACAAAAAAAGAAAAAAAAATTGGCAGATTCCACGTACAGTGGGAATCGATGATATGCGAAGCACGAATGAAGAGGGTCGATATGTCACTCGAAAATCAGCACTATGTTACGAGGTGGAGATAAATGATGCCGTAAATAACTTACGTGTCATGATTATCATGTTTGGATGTGTTGTTTACCTTCATTATCTATTCACGTCAAGCCATGCCAAATTTAGTTGTTACACACATTTGCCTCGTCTTCGTACTTGCGGGTGGCGAATCGTACTTGCGGCTTCGTTTATTGCTGTGTTTAGATTTTGTTTGAAAGATAGATTCAACTCTTTTTAACTTTGTGACCCAATTTGGAAAGACAATTTTAAAAAATAGGATGGTGAAGCGCAATCGCTGGACATTTGCCGATTTTGTTTCATGAGAAAACAGCTCCAAGCCACATGAACACACACGGAGCCAAAAGCAGGCCAGAAGTACGAAGTTTTGACAAATGTGTGTACTACCCAGCATTCTCATGCTCACTGAAGCGCCGTGTGTTGCAGCTCCCATAGACACTAGCGCCAGAGTTCCCTTTAGTAAGTATTGTGGGAAACTCTATGCTGTGTAGCGCACGAGCAGCCGGTTTTCGCTCTGCGGTGTGACAACTTGAGGCGGTTTCAGACTCCGACTTGATGTGTCGGGAGCATGCCTGTGCCAGTAGTCGGGCTGACCATGTGAGGGCTTGAAACTACGTCAAGCTGTCGCCCCGCTGAGCAAAAACCTGGTGTTCGAGCACTGAACACAGACGTGACCACGGCTGTACAGTCGTCAACAAGCTTCACATGACCTCTCCGCAGCGCGTCCTCAAAAAGGTTTGATGGACGCTAGCGCCCCTTAACTTTGGGCTCTGTTGCCGAGATGCTACCCATGCATCAATAAGGTCAGATGTAAGGCTAGTTGGTTTGATATCTTGCTTAGGGTAACGCGGATTTCTTTAAGCATTGAGCACAGGAGTAAAAGGACGCTCACTTGAAATTGACTCTATTCAAAAAATCTATCCGCCAAGACGGCTTATGCGCATGCGTATTGGCAACAGACACTGCCACAAAAAAGTATTTACAAATAGCCAGCATACTCGGTTACAATCTGATATTTTGTAGAAGGTTGACCAAATCAAGATAAGCAAACAACTTAAATAGAGCAAAGCGAATTAAGATGAGCTAATTACGATAGCAGCAGACGCGTGCTTCAGTGCATCTTCAGCGCACTCGACGATGAAACAGACGTAATTCCTTCACAGAAGTCAACAGTTTAAACTGACTGATTGTACCCGCCCCCTTCAAAATATCTTATTGTTACCGCGTTTGGCGGCGATTTGTGAAAACGGTGATTTGTAACTCGCCTGCGCTTAAGCCATCTTTATTCCCAGGAATTGAGGCCATCTGCCCCTGGTGCCATCTCCCGGCAACAAGAACGGCACTCTGCCGTAACTGAATGGGAAATAGGTAAGCATAACCACCGGAGCATACTCAAAAAACTGGCCCGATTTTCTTCCGGTTTCCTCCGTCCGTCACCCACTGGAAGAGAACGGTGGAAAAGAAATGTATATGCTCCGGCACATTCCGGTTTAAGTGAGGTCACCGGAGCAGAGCGGGAGCATCCTCTCAGCTGGGTAGCTTTGTTTACAGTGCATGATGTACCGCTGCCACAACTAATCAAGGAGGCCCCGCTTCAGCAGTGTTGCTGTGGAATGTGACGTGACATACTGAGAATGACGTCATCGTGTTCGTTCGGCGACTCAAGAAGCCCGGTGGCAACAGCGTCAGTTTTTTTTAACGAAAAAGTGCTATTTGCATTCACGTTTGAAACATTTACGTCGCTTTTCGAATTCAGAAGGGGCCAAACTGTCCTGAACAGTAAAAATGCACTGAGAAGGCGATTGTAATGGTTGTTTTAAATAATTACCCCTCCTAAAACATGAAGCCCCAGTCATGGCACATTAAAGAGAATACGAAAATGATTGCAAAGGTTCTTTTATTATTAATCGTTATGGGAGAGAACATCAGGAAGCTTAACTAAAACCTAGATTGGGAGAGGTTGTAAGGGTTTGTAGCTGAATAAGCAGTGCAATAAGACTACGAGTAACAGAGAGACCACATGAGCATGAGCAGGTCGTCTTGTTCCTAAATTCTCGTGTCGTTGCCTTAATCGTTTCTTGTTCAAGTAGGTGAACGAAACAATTGTCGAATCTGCTACTCTTCACTTGCACGGGGTAATGACGTGGCAACGTAGAGAGAAGGCATGAGTGCACATACTAATACAGAATTTAAGTGCAGTGAGACTTTGTATATGACTTATGGGGCGTGCTAGAGCAATCGCATGTGTCGTTTCTGTTTGAGCATCTACCTCACCGAGCGGCACGATCGCAGATGTCTAATCAGTAAGCTAGTTCTTACAATGCACCGTAATCTCATTACAATGATGCAATAATTCAGGTGTTTGAAACACATCGTGAAGACTACCACATTACTATAAAGAACAATAGCGTCAGCTGCAAGGTTCAAAAAACGGTGGTATCTAAAAGGCGCTGAGCCCAGCCATGTGGCAAAAGCTCTCTGACTCAGGCCCTGAGTGCACAAGGGCCTTTGGTGGTCTATCTGTTTTTTAGCGCATAACGTAGAAATACTACAAAAGGAGCGCGACATACGTAGCGTTTTCAACTGAGCCTTGGCAGAATACGAATTGTGCGTCTGGGCTTATGGCGCATGGCATTACATGCTCGCGTGAGTGAAGTTTGTGGTTCACTGCGGTAGTTTTAATACTCTGACAATGACATAAGACTTCTGATCAACAGCACAAGTTTTCGGACATTTTCATTTGCAGCACGCACATTGAGTAACTAGTAACAACATCATCATCATCATCAGCCTGACTACGTCTACTGGAGGACAAAAGCCTCTCCCATGTTCCGCCGGTTAACCCGGTCCTGTGCTTGCTGCTGCCAATTTATACCCGCAAACTTCTTAATCTCGTCTGCCCACCTAACCTTCTGTCTCCCCCTAACCCGCTTCCCTTCTCTGGGAATCGAGTTAGTTACCCTTAATGATCAGCGGTTATCCTGTCTACGCGCTACATGCCCGGCCCATGTCCATTTCCTCTTCTTTATTTCAACTATGATATCCTTAACCCCCACTTCTCCCTAATCCACTCTGCTCTCTTCTTGTCTCTTAAGGTTACACCTACCATTTTTCTTTTCATTGCTCGCTACGTCATCCTCAATTTAAGCTGAACCCTCTTTGTAAGTCTCCAGGTTTCTGCTCCGTAGCTAAGTACCGGCAAGATACAGCTGTTATATACCTTCCCCTTGAGGGATAGTGGCAATCTACCTGTCATAATTTGAGAGTGCTTGCCGAATGTACTCCACCCCATTATTATTCTTCTAGTTACTTTAATCTCGTGGTTAGGCTCTGCGGTTATTACCTGCCCTAGGTAGACATAGTCTTTTACAACTTCAAGCGCACTATTACCTATCTCGAAGCGCTGCTCCTTTCCGAGGTTGTTGTACATTACTTTAGTTTTCTGCAGATTATTTTAAGACCCACCTTTCTGCTCTCCTTGTCTAACTCCGTAATCATGAGTTGCAGTTCGTCCCCTGAGATACTCATCAATGCAATGTCATCGGCGAAGCGCAGGTTACTACGGTATTCTCCATTAACTCTTATCCCTAACTGTTCTCATTCTAGGCTTCTGAAAACCTCCTGTAAGCACGCGGTAAATAGCATTGGGGAGATCGTGTCCCCCTGCCTTACACCCTTCTTGATTGGTATTCTGTTGCTTTCTTTATGAAGCACTATGTTAGCAGTTGATCCCCTGTAGATTTCTTCCAGAATGTTTATATATACTTCATCTACGCCCTGATACCGCAGTGTCTGCATGACGGCTGATATTTCTACTGAATCAAATGCCTTCTCGTAATCTATGAAGGCTATGTATAGTGGTTGGTTATACTCTGAGCATTTCTCTATTACCTGATTGATAGAATGAATGTGGTCAATTGTTGAGTAGCCTGTTCAAAGTCCTACTTGTTCCTTTGGTTGATTGAATTCTAATGTTTTCTTTACTGTGTTAGCAATTACCTTTGTAAATAGCTTGTATACTACAGAGAGCAAGCTGATCGGCCTGTAATTCTTCAAGTCCTTGTCATCTCCTTTCTTATGTATTAAGATGATGTTAGCGTTCTTCCAAGACTCTGGTATCCTTCCCGTCAGGAGACACCTCGTAAACAGGGTGGCTAGTTTTTCTAACACAATCTGTCCTCCATCTTTCAGCAGATCTGATGTTAACTGATCCTCACCAGCAGCTTTCCCTCTTTGCATGCTCTCCAAAGCTTTTCTGACTTCTTCTATCATTACTGGTGGGGTGTCATCTGGGTTACTGCTAGTTCTTATAGTATTAAGGTCGTGGTTGTCTCGACTACTGTACAGATCTGTGTAAAACTCCTCGGCTATTTTAACTATCCTATCCATATTGGTAGTTATTTTGCCTTCTTTGTCCCTTAGTGCATACATCCGGCTTTTGCCTATCCCAAATTTCCTCTTCACTGCTTTGACGCTTCCTCCATTTTTCAGAGCGTGTTCAATTCTCTCCATGTTATACCTTCTTACATCGCATACTTTACGCCTATTAATCAATGTCGAAAGCTCTGCCAGTTCTATTTAGTCTGTTGTACTTGACACTTTCATGCTTTGACGCTTCTTAATTAGGTTCTTCGTTTCCTGGTAAAGCTTGCCAGTGTCCTGTCTAACTACCCTGCCTCCAACTTCCACTGCACACTCCGTAATGATACTCGTTAGATTATCATTCATTGTATCTATGCTAAGGTCGGTTTCCTCACTAAGAGCCGAATACCTGTTCTGCAGCGACACTCTGAATTCCTGTACTTTCCTTCTCAGTGAGAACTCATTGATTAGCTTCTTGCGTATCAGTTTCCGTCGTTCCTTCTTCAAGTCTAGGCGAATTCGAGACCGTACCATTCTATGGTCACTGCATCGTACCTTGCCAACCACTTCCACATCCTGCACGATTCCTGGGTGTGCAGTCATTTTAAATTCTATTTCGTTCTTATTTTCGGCATTAGGGCTCCTCCATGTCCACTTGCGGTTTTCTCGTTTTGGGTAGAAAGTATTCAAAATCCGCAAATTATTGCGTTCTGCGAATTCTACTAGTAGCGCTCCTCTGGCGTTTCTAGTGCCGATGGCGTAACCTCCTACTGCCTGGTCTCGAGCCTGCTTCTTCCCTACCTTTGCATTAAAGTCGCCCATCACTATAGTATACTGTGTTTTTACCTTAATCATTGCCGATTTCACGTCTTCATAGAAGCTTTCAACTGAAGCGTCATCATGGCTGGATGTAGGCGCGTAAGCCTGCACTACCTTCATCTTGTATCTTTTATTCAGTTTAATTACAATACCTACCACCCTTTCATTATTGCTATAGTATTCTTCTATGTTGCCAGCTATGTTTCTGTGAATTAGGAAACCCACTCACAGTTCTCTTCTGTCTGCCAAGCCCCGATAGCAAAGGACGTGCCCATTCTGTAGCACAGTATAGGCCTCATCTGTCCTCCTAAGCTCACTGAGCCCTATTATATCCCATTTAACACCCTATAGCTCCTCGAATAGTACAGTTAGACTTCTCTCACTAGATAAGGTTCTAGCGTTAAACGTTGCCAAGTTCAAGTTCCAAAGGCAGCCTGTTGTCCAGAGATTCTTAGCACCCTCTGCTGCGTTGCAGACCTGACCGCCGCTATGGTCAGTTTCTTCGCAGCTGCTGGGAACTGACGGTCGTGAGTTATTTGACGTATGCATGTGGGAGGCGGTGGTTACCAGTGAGGCCGCACCCCAGGCCTCTTAATGCAGTTCCATCAACACGCGGATTTTTTTTTCCGGTTGGGAACTGCGCGGCCCGAGATTCGAACCACGGACCTCTTGCATGCGAGGCAAATGCTCTAACCACTACGCCATCGCCGCACCCGGATTGTTATGTTCTAAATGTAGGTTTCAGCGGTGTATCAGTCAAGTTTGTGGTTATTTTCATAAAAATGTTTTAATGAAATGAGATTCCTGCTGATTACCCCCTTAATTAAGGGTCTAGAGAGTACGGAGTTGGGGCCTCCGATTAGCCTATGGGGTGGCTGTTTATTAATATATTAAGCGGACAAAATTTTAATTCGTTTGTGAGGTGGTGTTACCAAATTAATCTTTCATTGATTAGGCTTAATTTTGGTCACGAAATAGTTCCGGTACTATTACTCCTGTCCTGATGAAACCTGAGCGGCGACAGGTCTACAATTAGGGCTTTGCACTGTATGAGTTAGAAGTTTCCCGGTAGGTTATTAGGAAAGTTAAAAGCAATCGTAAAGAAAAAAAACACGTGGTTCAAGACTGATCTGACGGGCGTACCTTTCTCCCGAGCAGTGAGCCACCCTCTTTCTCTGAGCGAGGAAAGACGCGGGCGCCACACGTTTATTAGCGGTTTTCCTTATATTCTTTCTAACTCTGTATCTTCCGGTTACCTTAAGCTAACAAAATTATTTTTACATGGAAAAAACCGGACTGTTGTGTTCTAAAAGAAGATATTAGCTATTTTTCGGTGGCGTTTGTAGCTCTTTTTGAAAATTTGTTTTAATGAAATGAACTTTTGCTGATTACCACCTTAATTAAGCGCCTAGAGTGTACGGATTTGGGCCTCCTGGTAGCCTATGGGGTGCGGTTTATTATTATATTAAGCGGACAAAATTTAAATGCGTTTGCAAGGTGATATTACCAATTTAATCTTTTTAGTGATTAGGCCTAATTTTGATTGCGGGATAACTCTGGAACTATTTAACCTAGCCTGATCAAACTTCAGTAGCGTGAGGTCTACCCTAAGGACTTTCAACTTCATAAGTAAGAAGTTTCCCGGAAGAATATTAACGAAGCTACAAGCGATCGTAAAAAACACGTGGTCCGACTGTTGTTGTTTTCGCAGATTCATACTGTTTTCCGCTCCTAAAATTTAAAATTTTCATTTGTAATAGCAGTATTTATAGCGGTTGAACTCCTTGTATCTTCAAGAACAAATAGACACCACTCTGACCCTCCTAGAACCAAAATTGCTAAAGTTATAGGCAGATATGTGCAGAGCTCACTTACACGTGCTGCTGACGCGGCCGCTCCCGTGGGCTGTAATGTCACTAGTAACATCACCGGCAGCTATATATCAGTGCTAGCTAAACAAATCAAGTATGAGGAAAATAATAATGAACAAAGCAGCACTCTTTGGCTTCAAAAAAAGAAAAGCATTCGCAGTGGCGGGTATACAGAGAGAGAGAGCGGTATGAGTCAGAACAAACGACAGCTGCCATTGGGATTCATGGGAGATCCAATGGAACAATAGAACGCCTCTGCGGAAGGCGTGTAGTGCTGAAGCGCTATGTTGCAATCGTTGAATAAATCATGGTGGTGCCCACGAAGACCACATCCGAAGTAACAAAATGCGACGTAGAACATCTGCTCGTTGGAGAACTCTTCAACGACACGCCTATCGTCACGCGCTCCGCTGTTCACAAAGGTGGCGTGAGAGGCTTCCAGGCCCGCCACTTCGAGGATGGAGCCGCCGTCGTGGACCGGAACTAGGCACGAAGACCTCTCCTGAAACGCGGCCGTAAACGATGCTAAGCTACCGTTATCACCACTTGTGCACCGTGCTTCAGAAGTCACCATGCGACCAGCCAGCGCGCAGACCAACTGTCGCGCGAATGACGAGCCCAGACCGGCGTAATTCATCGTAGCCGTTCCTCCGGGAACAAAGAGAGGGAACCGGACAGTGCCCGTTGATATGGACACCTCGTTGAGCGCCCCATCGTAGCTCAGATAAGGCAGCGAGCTGCTCAGGGGAGTCCAGAGCAGCTCTTCGAACTCGGGATCAGACACCCCAAGGTTTATTACTGCCTCTCTGGACAGCCTAAGAAAATCCGTCAGTGACGTGTTCACCGGGAAGTGAGAGTAGGCAAGGGTCAGTGTCTCATTCATCAGGATCCACGGGGTTGGCCAGAGGTTGACTTTAGAGGTTCAGATCTTGGCTGCGATCGCGGACTTGGTTGCCTCGTCCAACCAGGAGGTGCCTACGATAAGCGCGGCCGTGGCATTGACGACCCCATCCAGGGTCACCCTGACGGCGCTCCGAGCCGGCTTGTCCAGGCGCGTGAGGTAGTAGAGCACCGCCGCCACGCCCGGATACCCGGCCTCAACGTGACGCAGGTATATAGCAGCTCATTCTTTGTCGCCGAAGTACGCATTGCTCAAGCCCGTGTCGATCATGGTCCATACAGCTGTGCGAACTGCCAGCCCAGGTAATCCGTGATCTCGGAATGGGTGTAGGAACGAAAGATGGCGTCGATAGCTTCGAGGACCGCAAGGTCGCTTACGCCGATGCTGTCGTAGGTGAGCAACCCGACTCCAGGGATAACCTTCTTTGTTTCGGTGACCCACTCTTCAAAAGAAATATTTGCCGTGTACTGACTCAATTAGGGTACTGGAAAACAGGTGGGACCAGGTACTGTCTTTCCATAAGTACTAAAGATGTGCTCCAATACAATGCTCTGCATTCGTTCGGAACTCTGTAGGGTGTTGGCGTTTGGCGCATTGCTTCCTCTGGTGTTACTGAACTTCTGGAATAGGGAACAGAACTCGAGCCACACACACCCGTAGGCTTTTGAAGTCATCATGCGTCTGTGGTGTTTCACGAAGAAGCTTACGGAGTCGGCTGGCCCGAGGTGCACGGTGTGGGTGTGGTTGGCGCTGAGCCGGTACACGCGGATGGTAAGCCAGGTTTTCATCTGCAATACGGTGTTCTACATGAATGTAGCAAGAGTGAGTGGTGTTTCCCAAGGCTGCCTTTGCAGGTTCTAAAGAGCGAAATGAGCAGGCTTTTTTTTTAGTTTCTAGTGCTCACCACAACCTGCCTCGAGAAGTCATAGGTGGCGTGCCCTGTAGGACATGTCACCTGGTTTAATGCACTTTTTCAAGGTGAATTCTCGCGCGTAAGCATTTATCTATAGATGTCAGTGCAATCGTTACGAGGAACTGACGGCAAGAATGGTTTAGAACACAGTAGTAACTGAAAGTGTCCCACTAAATTATCAAGAAAAAGTTAGCGATGTCATGCACACAGTCTACAAATCTGCAGATGTAATGGTAGCTCAATTATCAACAACATACTTTATTTACTAAGTAAAGCATGGGTTCGCGTGTGTTCTGTCACTTTTTCGTTGGTGCAAATTCTCACCGAACACCCCTATACCGGCAGTATTACCTAACTATGTTTGAACCTGAACATTTCTTGGTGCATTGAAACATTCGAAAGAAAACATATAGATTTCGCCCTTAAATCCACCAATGTATGTCATAGCCATCTGCACAAAAACTATTTCTTGTTCATTTTGGATAGAGGCATTCCTGTTAAACGCTTTTAACAAAACTGGTCTCGCCGTGGCAAGTCATACTGCTGAGAACGCACTCCCAAAACGTAGGACAGTAGCAATATCACTCCAATTGGGCTGACGTCGTCTATGGGATGGTCGGGCCAGCGGAGGTGAAGGGAGGCCATGAAATCTCGTAGTTCCCGAATTTGCTAAGACACGTTGCCCGGTGTTGTGGACTGGGTCCTGTGGGTCTCGTCGTTGGTAGCTGGCTCCCATCGGACTCGTCCCTTATAGCGAGATGCAATGCTTATATGGGAAAACAGAGAACAGACGTTTATTTACATTAGAGAGAGGTCAATAAGAAAGTTTAGATATATAGTGGCGTTCTTCGTACATGGCGAGCTCTCCACTCGAAAAAGCACCGAATGAGCCGTGGGGGCTCATTATAAAGGGTCTGTCCTCCCCAGATCCCTAGATCGGGGACCGCGTACAGATGGCACCGTCCAATCACGGACCACACATTACCCGCGAGGGTGACGAGCACGCACGGTCCACGCGAACGTTCAAAACTGAAGCGTGGTCACCGCACGGCCATGTGGCACGAACGCGGCTCCCCCCCCGTCAAGGTGTGTCGCTGGGCGAGGGGTCTGGAGTTGATGACTGCATCCATCGAAAGGGCCGCCGTAAACAAGCTTCAAAGGGTGCCGAACAACTCGTTCAATTAGCGGGACGATTCCCGGCCGCCGCCGCCGCCGTCATTTTCCAAAGAAGAAGCTGCACCGGTGGTCTCCCGAACTGCTCACGGCGCCGCGGCGGCAGGACGCCGCACCCTCCGGCCAGGTGGGAACAATACATGGCGGACACCGGCCGCCCACCCGTTTGGCGACTCAAAAGGAACATCAAAAGGAACGCCGATCCATTGTCAGACCTGGCGCCGGTCCTAACAGCCTCTCCGCCGGGGAAAGAAGATCCCGAGGTGCAGTGGCCAGCAGGTACTGTGCAGCGGGATCTGTATTGCAGCTTGTCGGCTCTTCCTCTATTATTTTTGTCCCGAACACTGGATCCGATGATCATTGACCAAGAGGGCGTTGCTCGCAGGGATGAGGTGACCCCTCTCCACCATATCTTCCGCCCACCACCAATGAGGAACTGCGGAAACTGCGCCGAAAGCACACCCACACACGAGCAAGCACACGGCAATTCCCTACTCAGAATCACCAGACTTAGATTCACCTGTGGAAGTCATTTCCTTCTACCTCAACTTTATTCCTGTGGCCCCCGCCGAGTCGCAACACCACATCAGCCACTTTTGAAGACATTAAACAAAACACTTGACACATGTTTGGATAAATACAGAAAACTAGTGGGCCTCAAATCGAGGATAGAAAGCAGAAAATCGTTTTGAAGCCCTCGGGGTACTAGGGACAACGACTCAGACCATCTGCGTTGCTGTTGAGTTTACCCTTCTTGTAATGGATATCAAAGGTGTATTGTTGAAGAGCTAAGCTCCAGCGCAAAAGACGGCCGTTTTTCGATGACATGGACTGTAGCCATGTGAGGGGACAGTGGTCAGTCTCTATTGTGAACCCAGAACCGGCGATGTAGCAAGCTAGCTTCTGCACAGCCCAAACAACGCAGGCACATTCCTTTTCTGAGGCACTGTATGCTTCCTCACGAACAGAAAGCTTTCTACTGGCATACAGTACAGGGTGTTCCTGGTCGTTCTCTCCCCTCTGACAAAGCACGACACCCATACCCCGGTCGCTGGCGTCACACTGAAGAATGAACGGCTTAGAGTAGTCAGGCGCGCTCAACACTGGCTGACTTTTTAGTGCCTTCTTTAGCGTAGAAAATGCATGTTCCTTGGCCCCATCCCATTTTACGGTCTGGGGTTCAGTCTTTCTAAGAGCGTCTGTCAAGGAACTTGCAATGTCAGAGTAACGCGGGATATACCTTTGATAATAACCGGCCAATCCAAGAAACGACCGAATGTCTTTCTTGGTTCGTGGTTGGGGAAAGTTGTCTATTGCGGCCAGCTTTACTTCTGACGGCCGGCGGTAGCCTTGGCCTATTACATGCCCTAGATAAGCTACCTCAGCGCGCCCCAATTGGCATTTCGCAACCTTCACTGTTAAGCCGGCCTCACGCAGACGAACATAGCACAGCTCGCAAGTGTTTCATGTGGTCTATCCAGGAAGAAGAAAAAATAGCAATATCATCTAGGTACGGGAGGGCAAAGTCCTCCATACCCTGTAACACTTTGTCCATTAGGCCAGAAAAGCAATAAGGGGCATTCTTTAATCCAAAACTAAGGACCTTCGGCCGAAATGTTCCCATCGGGGAAATAAACGCCGCAAGCCTACTAGCCCTTTCAGTTAGAGGCACCTGCCAGTATCCCCTGACTAAATCCAAAGTCGAGATGAAATTGGCACTGCTGACTTGCTCAAGCCTTTCCTCAATATGCGGAATTGGATAAGTTTGGTCCTTTGTAATCGAGTTGAGCCTCCGATAGTCAATACACGGTCGCGGCTCTTTCCCTGGGACCTCAACCAAGATCAGAGGCGAGGTGTAATCACTCTCTCCTGGCTCGATCACTCCTAGCTCGAGCATTCGGTTTATCTCCGCGGCCATTATTTCCCGTTGCCTCGGGGAAACGCGGTAAGCTTTAGAACGAATTGGTTCCGAAGATGTCAGCTCAATATCATGAACTAGGGCTTTGGTTCTGCCAGGTGTGTCTGAAAATGTTTCTTTAAAGTCAAACAATAGTTCCTTCAGTTCCGCTTTCTGATCTGGCTCCAACTCCGCCTGCTCTACCAGGTTACTAATAGTCTCGCCAATGTCTTTGTTTTCTGTTGTTAACTCCGGGAAATCAATAGGCATTTCTTCCGGTTGATTGAGCGACATGTTTACAACGGCATGCCTCTGCTGGTACGGTTTGAGCAGATTAGTGTGGTACACCTGTTGCGTTTTACGCCTTCCCAGTCCAGTAACCAAGTAATTTGTGTCTGACAATTTCTGAACTACCTCAACAGGTCCCTCCCACTGGACCTGAAGTTTATTCTTCAGTGAGGGTTTCAGTATCATCACTTTTTCCCCTACTCGAAAGCTTCGCGTCCGGGCTGTCTTGTCATAATAGCGCTTAGCGTTGTTTTGAGCTCTGTGCATTTCCTGCTCCGCTAGTTCTTGAGCTGCGTGAAGTCGGTCTAACAGCTCAAGCACGTATGCTACTACCGAAGGGTCGTCCGCCCGGCCCTCCCAAGATTCTCGAACAATGCGAAGTGGGGAGCGAAGAGCACGTCCGTAAACAAGCTCCGCAGGCGAAAACCCTGTTGATTCGTGAGGAGCGATCCGAAGCGCGAACATAGCTGCGGGCAAGCAAGCCTCCCAATCCTCTTTTTGCTCATAACAAAGGGCGCGTAGCAGCCGTTTCATGACTGAATGTACCTTTTCTACAGCATTTGACTGAGGGTGGTACACTGAACTGTGGATGATTTTAACGCCACACTTTTCTAGAAATGTCGAGGTTAGTGCACTTGTAAAAACAGATCCCTGGTCGGACTGAATTTCTGCGGGGAAGCCTACACGTGCAAAGATAGATAAAAGCGCTTTAACTACCTCCTCCGAGCTGAGCTCCTTTAACGGTACTGCTTCCGGGAATTTCGTGGCCGGGCAGAGCACTGTGAGTATGTGCCGGTACCCGGACTGCGTTACAGGAAGTGGACCCACTGTGTCTATAACTAGCCTGCGAAACGGTTCTGTGATAATGGGGACCAGCTTCATAGGTGCTTTAGCCTTATCCCCTGGCTTGCCAACGCGTTGGCACGTGTCGCAGCTTCTTACAAATGCCTCCACCTCCCGAAAGCAGCCGGGCCAGTAAAACTCCCGTAACAAACATTCTTTTGTTTTTTGATGCCGAGATGCCCTGACCACAAACCTCCGTGGACCAGGTGCAGCAGCTCCTCGCGGAAAGGATACGGTACGACTAGCTGATTAAACCGAACTCCTTTTCGACTTGTGTACTTTCTGTACAAGACGCCCCCCTTCTTGGTGAACTGAATGTTTTGCTTAGCCACCCCTTCCTTCGCGTCTGGCGTTAAGTTACGGAGAGTGGAGTCATTTTCCTGTTCCACTATCAGTTCTGTAGGACTTACATTTAACAGCTTTATAGTGCATTCTACTTCTCGAGATGCCTCGGATTCATCCGGTTTCTTACATCTTTCTTTAGATATTGTGTTTTGAGGCTCCATTATAGGGCGGTCCAGTTTCGTGCCAGGTAAAGAAGGCTCTGCCGCTGAAGCTGTTTCGTCTGCCACCGGATCTTTACAAACTGTCTGAGCGGCGAGCTCCCTTGCTTTGGATCGAGTTAAGGCCTGTACGATACCCTCACTGAACCCAATTCCTTTTTGTCGCAGCAAGCACTCTGATTTATTTGAGAACAAATACGGGTATTGCACTGGGAGATGTGCCGAAACGGCAGCTTCAGTGTCTAGAACACCGAAAGGGCCTTCGATGCGGACTCTTGCTACTGGGAGACAGGCACTGTTTGTCTCTACTGCTTGTCTTATCCACGCGCATTCTCCTGTAAACTGACTCTCCTCGACATAGGACGGGTGCACTACATCCATAGTGGCGGCCGAATCGCGGAGCACGCGGCACGGTTGGCCATTCACGACTAGGTCTCGGATGTATGGTTCTAGCAATTTCATGTTTTCGTCATTACTACAGAGTGACATTAACACAACTTTCGGGTTCTTACAACCCAAAGAAATATGCCCCGTCTGTTGGCAGTTATAGCAAACTATCGGCTTCTTGGCCTCGAACGCCTTTTTCTGTTGCCCTTCCGCCCTTTTCTCGGGTGCTTCTTCCTTTCTCTTGTTTTTCTCATCACCGCTTCCTTTGGAGTCTAAACCCTCCTTCGGCATATACCGACCCGACTTTGTCCATCGCGGAGGCTTGTCGGCCCGATATTTACTAATCTCCCTCCTAGGGACATCCTTGCCTTCGAGGGCACGGCGATTTACGTACTCCTCTGCGAGCTCTGCCGCTCTCGTGATAGTATCTACTCCTTGTCTATCCTGAACCCAGTACCTAATGTTTTCAGGTAGACGCCGAAAGAATTGTTCCAACGCAAAACACTGCAGAGTCTTTTCCGCGTCGCCAAGCGCACCCTCCTCTCTAAGCCATTCCTCCAGATTTACCTTTAAGGTGTACGCAAACTCTGGGTATGACTCGTCTTTGGCTTTCTCGATCTCACGAAATTTTCGCCTGAACGCCTCCGCTGACAGTCTGTACTTTTTGAGCAGACTCGCTTTGACTCTGTCATAGTCGTCTGCGTCTTCTTTACCCATACGGGCTATAATGTCAGCTACTTCACACGGCAGCAGCGTAAGCAAGCGCTGGGGCCACGTGTTTTTAGCAAAATTTTCCCTCTCGCACGTGCGCTCAAAGTGCACCAGAAAAAGACCCATGTCCCCTCCTACCGCGTAGGATGGCATCAAATCTGTCATTCGGCGCTCTCTTTCTCGTGCCACTGCGCTAGCTCCGTTCATTGATTGAGCCTTTGCTAGTTCAATTTCTAGGCGTTTCATTTCCATACGATCGATACGTTCTCTTTCCTCTTTCTCCTCACGACGTCTCTGTTCCTCTTTTTCCTCCCGGAGCCTCTGCTCCTCTTTTTCCTCACGGAGCCTCTGCTCCTCTTTCCTTTGCGTAATAGCCTCCAAGCATTCGCTCAGCTCATCGTCATCTGCCCCGATCTTCTCGATGGTGTCAATGATCTCCTGCTTTCTTTTCGTCTCGGCAATTACCTGGCCCAGCTCTCGGGCCAACTCTAACAACTCTGGCTTTTTTAGTCCCTTCAAATTCATGGCGGTCCTTGGTGCTGCTAACTCTTTTAACTAAACAACTTTGACGTACTATCAATACTTCCGTCAACCGTTACCAAATCACTGCTTTGTTTACAATCCTACGCAAAGCCTGGTGATATCTCAGCAAAGAAAAGCAGTGCACTCACCCTATGCAGTCATGAATTCGGACGCGTTCCTTCCCGTGTTGTCAGAGATGCCACGAAGCAGTTTTGTCCGACTCTAGGTCCTCCAGACAGCAGGTCTCAGCATTGCCTCCTGGTCGATGAGCTCGATCCCACCGCTGCCATCCAGTTGTTGTGGACTGGGTCCTGTGGGTCTCGTCGTTGGTAGCTGGCTCCCATCGGACTCGTCCCTTATAGCGAGATGCAATGCTTATATGGGAAAACAGAGAACAGACGTTTATTTACATTAGAGAGAGGTCAATAAGAAAGTTTAGATATATAGTGGCGTTCTTCGTACATGGCGAGCTCTCCACTCGAAAAAGCACCGAATGAGCCGTGGGGGCTCATTATAAAGGGTCTGTCCTCCCCAGATCCCTAGATCGGGGACCGCGTACAGATGGCACCGTCCAATCACGGACCACACATTACCCGCGAGGGTGACGAGCACGCACGGTCCACGCGAACGTTCAAAACTGAAGCGTGGTCACCGCACGGCCATGTGGCACGAACGCGGCTCCCCCCCCGTCAAGGTGTGTCGCTGGGCGAGGGTCTGGAGTTGATGACTGCATCCATCGAAAGGGCCGCCGTAAACAAGCTTCAAAGGGTGCCGAACAACTCGTTCAATTAGCGGGACGATTCCCGGCCGCCGCCGCCGCCGTCATTTTCCAAAGAAGAAGCTGCACCGGTGGTCTCCCGAACTGCTC
Organism: Rhipicephalus annulatus; assembly: GCA_013436015.1. Classification (NCBI taxonomy): domain Eukaryota; kingdom Metazoa; phylum Arthropoda; class Arachnida; order Ixodida; family Ixodidae; genus Rhipicephalus; species Rhipicephalus annulatus. The sequence continues at coordinate 7,996 of WOVY01014228.1, read as the reverse complement.
ACGGCGCCGCGGCGGCAGGACGCCGCACCCTCCGGCCAGGTGGGAACAATACATGGCGGACACCGGCCGCCCACCCGTTTGGCGACTCAAAAGGAACATCAAAAGGAACGCCGATCCATTGTCAGACCTGGCGCCGGTCCTAACACCGGCTAGTTCAGTTTCAGTTTCAGTTTGAGTTTATTTAGCAATCTTTTTCAGCAATCATGTTAAAATACAGTGATTCAGTGTTTTCATACAATGGCAATGGTCAACACAAAACAAAATGAAAATCAGAATAAAAAGTGATAAAGATGCAGGGACAAGAATAAAAGCTGCTAAAAAGCAGCTTGACGGGATTCCTGAACCTGAGCAGATTGGCCGGGGATCATCAGTTGGTTGGAGCTCATCATTTATAAGGGTATAGCGCACCACGACAAGGACACAAGATCATCTTGTGTCCTTGTCATGGTGCGCTATACCCTTATAAATGAAGAGCTCTCTAATGCCCGGTAAGCCCGGACGGGCGCGGTTGTTCAAGCAAGCCTGCAGCATGGCCACCGGCCCTTTGGCGACCATGCTTTCGTGCTTCCATGCCCCGTCCAGGAGGTGTCGAAAGGCGCTGAACAGGCCACAGATGAGCTGAGTGAAGCTGGGCATGGCGTAGTCCGCTCTGGTTATGGAAGGTTTCGACGCCGAGCAAACGTAGTCGCTGAAGTCGAGGCAGGGATCCCGAGACCGGTTAACCTGACGACAACGAGATGCATTTCAATCAATCAATCAATCAATTAATGAGTCTATCTATCCACTTATCTATCTATCTATCTATCTATCTATCTATCTATCTATCTATCTATCTATCTATCTATTTATCTATCTATCTATCTATCTATCTATCTATCTATCTATCTATCTATCTATCTATCTATCTATCTGTCTGCCTGTCTGTCTGTCTGTCTGTCTGTCTATCTATCTATCTATCTATCTATCTATCTATCTATCTATCTATCTATCTATCTATCTATCTATCTATCTATCTATCTATCTATCTATCTATCTATCTATCTATCTATCTATCTATCTATCTATCTATCTATCTATCTATCTATCTATCTATCAGCTTTATTTTTGCTTATTTGGCAAACGAAGGAGCAGCAAACAAATGTGTCTTGTGACAGCTTGACGAGTCTGCCTATCCTATTACAAGAGCTCGCGGCAGCACAGCGACAGTTGCATTGACATACAACATAAAAAAGAGGGAAAAGGTAAATCACTGCAAAAAAAGACGGTGCAACACTTGGACACATGCTTTTGGACATGACCCGGACTCCGGGCTTTTTATCTAGTCGGGGTCTTCCGTCTCTCATTACCCAATTAAGTGATTGGCATGTTGAAATAGGAAACACCGGTGCATCATTGCGTGCTTTTCGCTTCCCTAGTTTTCTCTACAAGACAACGTCGCGATGACAGTCAGTGTCAACGGCACCACCAGTGTAAGCATAAAGCCCGCTGCTTCGCATCTACACATGCTTCCTTTAGCGGGAGATGACGTAATTTTTTTGTTGTTGAAACATCAGCGTTATCTGGGATGCAGTGACAGATAACAGAAATGCTTGTTAGTCATTTCAGATCGACGTGGCGACACCTTGTGATGAGTTTGAGTGAACATGCGTGATTCCGTACTCTTGTCAAAAAGTGTCAATGGATATCAGTTTTAAGTTGAACGTCTGTCTTCTCAATTCCATTGCGTGCCTGCTGTTTTTGCACTCATGCTTCAAGAATACATAGTTGAAATGTAATCTTAGTGATTATCCAGCAAATTTTTTCTTCGTTCATTATGGATTCATGGAAATCTTTCACACACGAACGCACTCCAGAGGCCGGTCTGCCTTCGTCAGCCACGGCCCCTTCTGTGGGCCAGCTGCGGTTGCTTCGACCATGCCACGGTGACCTGCTCGAGGGAGGAACGCTGCATCTACTGCGGTAGCAGTCATCCCAAGGGATCGTGCCCCACTGCATACTCACGCTGCCTCGATCAACTGCAGCGTAAACCGTTCGGCGAACGAGTCGCGCTGCCTCTCCTGGCAGCTCCAGCGCCAAGCCGCAGTCATTCTCGCCTCGTCAAAAGGGCCCGTGACTCGCCGCCAAACTGGAGCGTGCCCGCACCACTGTCAAGACCACCGACCAGCGGGGAGGTGCAGCCGTCGTCAAGGGACGTTCCTTTCGCGACGCTGTCGCCTGTGGAGGCCGAAGCACTTCAGAAACCGCCCCCCCTCCACACTTCCACGAGTGCTCCTGCTGCCTCATCGAACTCAATCACCGCCCCAGCCCCCCAATCCACCCCACCGGCCTCGTTCGTCGAGCCGAACGACGCGGTGATGACGGCGCTCGCCGCTGCGGTTCGCGCAGTGCTTGTAATTTTGCCGGCTCACTTTCCGGTGCCTGGATTACGTACTGCAGCCCTTGTTAGACATAAAGTCATTTCGTCGGGGATTTAGCCGGCTGGTTTCAAACCACATTGAGGCCAACGGGACACTCACCCGTAAGTTCAACTGGTCTCTTTTTTTGTGTGTGCCCGGCTACGCGCCCAGGCGAGTGCTTCGCGCTCTCCCGCTTTCTTTTGATGCGCCATTTTGGCCCAATATGCTTCTTTGCCAAGTATTTTCTCCGGCCTTCTCGGCGAGTTTCCGGTTGACTGTGGGTGGTGCGTTAAGGTTCGGGCGGGCATGCGGGAAACAGGTCGAAAGCGCTTATTTTTGAAGATGATGGTTTCTTTTGGGGATCTTCGACGCAAAAAATTTTGGTCTGTCTGTCTGTCTGTCTGTTTGTTTGTTTGTTTGTTTGTTTGTTTGTTTGTTTGTTTGTTTGTCGAAACGATACCAGAAAGTACCAAAATCCAACCCCATCCCCAGCGTCCAGAAATATTTCTCACGTTTAAATGTTCATACTTCTGCTATTTTTGATTAAAAAGCAAATAATGTGCATATATGAGGCACAATAAGAACACGTCAATATCTTTTATGCATCTCTTTATACTAGAAAAGACATACATAAGTAGTTCTAAGGCCCGGAGCGTTTCTCACGCTGCGCTGACAATGCAGTGCTTGCACTAAAAGGCAAGTAATTCCAACGCTTTGCTAAGACGACACGCTGGTTGGTACCTACCCGTCGCATTGCGTTCAACACCTTATCGCCTCCGAGACGGGCGCCGACGCCGTGCGCTTCGTTTTCCAAGATAACTGTGAGATAGCGCTCGTGTCTCACGTGTGACGTGCCTCGATGCGCTTTTTCTCGACGCTGCCACGCATCGAGGCATTGAAAAGCAGTGCCTTCAGAATACCATTCACCGATTTTTCTTGCGAACAATCATCAAATAAACGTTTTGTTCGCTCTCTCCAGACGCAATACTATCGTTTTTCGACGACATTTGCAGTGTAACATGTAAATACGGGGTCAATCTTCCCTACCTTTTTTTTATCCCCCCACCTGTACACCTTTCATTCTACAACACCTGCGCGGTGTTTATGAGGTAGCCTCCATATAGAGAGACCGTTACGATGCCACGCTTATTAGAGGCGATAGTCTTTCTTGGGGGTACTTTGATGGAAAAAAGTTAGTATGACCTGTCTGTCTGTTCTGTCTGTCTGTCTGTCTGTCTGTCTGTTCTGTCTGTTTATCTACCTGTCTGTCTGCACATTGTTCGGTTTTGTTTTGCCGTAATGGTACCTCAAACGACCTCAAATGATACCCTAAACGGCCAACCCCATCCTCAACACCCCTCCAATATTGCTCAAGTTTCAGCGTTCATACTTGTGTGATTGTCAATTAAAAGAAATTATTCCGAATATCAGAGACACCATACGAGTACCCCAATTATTTTCTATGTTGGGTTTTTACAATAAAGAAGACATACACAAGTAATTCTAAGGACTGTAGCGTTTATCACGCTGCGCTTACAATGCAACGCGATGCTCGAAAAGGCAATGCTTTGCTAAGACGACAAGGTGGTGGCGCCTGTCTGTCGATTTGCGTTCTACACCTTATCGCCTCCGAGACAGGCACGCTCACCTTCCTTCGTTTTACGCGGAGAAAGGAAACGTGAGACAGGGCAAACTCCATGTGTGGTGTATGGATTTCTCCTATTGTTTCCATGTCTTCGTGCCTTCTGTTGTTTTCCGAGAATCAGTTATGAACTAGCTAAAAATCATGTCATTTTTACTTCGCAACATGGAAAAAAAAGTTTCAAAGTCAAGTGTCGCTTTCTGGCAAGATACGTTTTACTATTTCCTTGCTTGGTCCGCCTCCGTGGTACAGTAATTGCAATATTCAGCTGATAACGTTGAAGTCGCAGATTGCTATCACGCTGCCACGGAAGCGAAACTGATCACACTAAGTTTTATGTAACGAGAGGACATTTGCGGCAGATTTCTTTACTGCAAATGTAAACAAGGACGTTAGCTCGTTTCACAAAGTAGCTTGCAATGAATTGGGACAAGGGCCAAGTCTGCTGGTGGTGCCATGTTACACTGCGGAAATGAATAGCCAATTACGGAGCACTCGCGGGGTTTTAATAAGATGTTCCTAATTGTTTGAACATGTTGACATCAAGTTCCTTTGAAACGCTGAAGCTGCCGTGTACACCGATGCCTCCTCACCTGCAGTAAGATATGACCAGCGTAACTGAGGCAGCCTGGAGTATTGAAGAGGCCAATGGGCTGCTTCTTTGTGACCGTGGTGTTCCTCAATATAAAGGTCACGATCAACGCTATGAACACTAACACCACTACGAAAGCCACCATCCACTGTCCCTGGTCAGCCAGAGTTTTGTGTAGTAGGATCTGCACGGGCGTGCTGGGCGCTGGAGACGTAGAGGCAATCGCGCACTGCAAGGATTGACAGATAGACAAACAAAATACTTTGATTACCTGATTTGATAACTCAGTTTGTGAGTGGGTCACTCATGTTGCATGATTTCGGAGTAGTTTAGTGCAGTGGTAAACTAGATCTTTCCGGATTGCTCATCGGCGTGAGAGTTCCGTTGCACGTGTGCAGTTTCTTCATTGATTTAAAAGCGACTCGATTTAGCAGGAATCTCAAGTGTCCATCACTTGATTGTTCTGACTCCAGATGTGATGTCTTATTCATTTAGGTGCGTTCAGTGCCCCATAATTATCGCTTCAGCTTGTAAGTAAGAAACTGCCTAATAAAATTGTACAGAGCTTGCGTTGACGTACTCAAACCACCAAGTTAGAGAGCTAGCCAGCATAGTGGGGCACAAAGTTTGTGATGTCACGTTACGTCGTCAACAACCTTGGACGCACATTCTTTAGTTATTCTAGCAGAGAACCAATAACATCACGGCTGCGTCATTATCACACTCAAAGGGCGACCACTGCGATCCTTTGACCATATCAGGATAATCGTGCTTAAGTGTTTCTGAGACATTCTTGTCACGTGCCCAATAGCTGCATTACTCACTCATTTCGAAAATAATATTAATTATGCAAAAAAGCCTAATGTCGATATCAAAATCCAACCGAGTGTACTGTCTTCGTATCACGTACTCCTTCGTAAAAACCGGAAGTACTGGAGGGCATGCCGGTCACGGAAGAGTGGAGCACAAAAGAAGAGCAGAGGCACCGCACGCTCCGCGGATAGGTGACCGTGCCACATCATGTGTTTGACTGATCGTCCCACGTGCACAAGCTCGTCGGAGCTGTCGGACAATGTAAGCTGCCACTCTGGCGAATTCGGAGGCCACCGGACATCGCTCTTCCTCTTCGATAAAGCAGAAAAATTTTTGCATCTCTTTGCCTGGTTGCGCCTAATGCCGACCGATGACACTACTTGTCCAGGTCATTCAGTTTGTGGCTACGATGGGTCAAAGCGTCCTTGCCGAAAATGCGTCGTCAAAATAAGACTTGTGGGGTTTAGGGCGATGGCTGGCCCGGGACCCCCAGGAAGTAAACCGATGCAGACGGAGAACCATCTGTACTGCTCCGAGCCTTGGCCGCCACTGCCAGCCGCTACTACCACGTGCCGCGAGCGCGCCTGTGGTCATTGTTCTCTTCCACGAGTATTCGCAGCCGCGAGAGTTCCCGTAGTCTTTATTGCTGTCTTTCAAATAAGGCACAAGTTTGTGGAGTGCCGTATGACTTCGATAAGATTGAATAACGATATCAGCCAAGTAAGTACCTTTCTCACGATGCACTGCTCATGGTACCACATAAATGCTGTTACAGTGAATCCGGCATTCGTTATGAAAAGTGTGCCAGTACGTTGAAGTTCGTGCAGGTGCAGTCTTTAACAGGCACGATATTAACCGTACTTTCCGTGCGGTAAGCCGGCAGGGCTAGCTAAAGCACTCTACGATCGAGACGAAGTGAAGTCGTCAGCTTCGAGTGTTCAGTGGCTCTGAAGGCCTGACCACATGTAGATGTTGCAGCGCGTCAGCGCGGGCTTTTTGACGTGGGGCCACGCCCTCACCATTTGAAGAGCGAGAGCGCTCAGCTTCGTATAGCCACGCGTCTTCACTCACCATAGAGAGACGGTGCAGTACCGCGTCAAGAAGCAATGCGCTGGCGCGCTGGAGCGGCTACGTCTGGTCAGGCTTTTATCGTGTGCTACCCACAACGCAATACCACTTGCAATTCGTCGCACACCTACCCACATGGAAAAGCAAATCACTCGCTCAAAGAAGGATGCACAGGCGCGACACGCATGATTCATAGCAGACGAGCAGACGCTGCAGGGGCACTTAAGTTCTGTCACCTCCGTGGCCTTGCAGACCTTGACGTCGCACAAACACAATGCTGCCATAAATCTGGCAAGCCAGATGAGCGTTGTGAGGCAATCTATAAAATAGTCTGAAAACAATCTGCGAAACTATCAAGAGTGCAATTTCGTATAAATGACGGAAACGTGCAAATGGATGCGCCCACTGAACTTCATTGAGATTCATTGACCTCGAAAAATTGCAGGAGTTGGCTTTTCAGCAGATTTACCGTTCCGTGATTATGCCGGCATGACGTCGTCGTAACCGTCATGTTGGAGCACCAGCATTTTGAGAAGCTGCTCCCACGACTTCACGTACAAAGTGTAAATAAAAATGCGTGAAAGGCTCTCGAACTGGCGAGGACTCGCCCACAGTTTGCTTAAAAGCTTTGCCCATGCATGCAGGGTCCAAGTACGTGAAGATCGCCAGCTACTCAACCACAGATGTTTATTACCGCGACTGTGAGCGCCTGTGTTTGTAGGCGTAATTTCGTTCGGCAGACAGTTATGTTCTTTCATGTCCGTTGTATTCCTGTACACATGCCAGCCTGCATGCAAGGTGACTGTATGCAACATGGCAGAGTATACGTCTATTGGGACGTTAAACTCCACATATCAATCAAATCAGAGTATAGGTCTGTGTTCCGGATGATGGGACTTTTGAACTCACGTTGTCTAGCCTAAACTTCCTAAGCTCCTCCAAGGGCCGGAAAACTCTCCTCAATAGGGAGGTCCGATGACCGGTATAGGTTCCCGCGGGTGTGCTCATCAGTGTTCCGCGCTCACGGGCGACACGCTAACAACCAGCTCAGACACGGGCTCAGACAGCAACTAGGAGTGGAAAATAGTCAAAAGGTGACTAACATAATACTTATCGCGCGACAGAACGCAGCGTCACTGTAATCTCATTTAACATGTGGAACTGGCAGAATATGCAGTTCTACACTGCTTTTGTGGCGTACTTAACTAAGAAGTGTGGCAGCTTGGGCTAGTTGGTATGGCTTGGTGATAGTTATAGTGCGAGAACAGAACGACAACACAGATACCTTCGTGTCCTTCATGTCCTTCATGTCTCTGTGTCGTCGTTTGTTTTCGCGCTATAACTATTATCATTGGACTTAACAAGTTTCTAGAGGGCAAGTGTAGGGCTCTCGGCTGCTGACACAAAGTTGACGCCTTCGATACTGGCGGTGGCGGCCGTATTTTGGATAAAGGCAAAAAAAATCACTGCATTTCAAGCTGCTTG
>WOVY01014227.1:0-58695 GCA_013436015.1 Rhipicephalus annulatus | reverse complement strand
ATGGGCGACTTTAATGCAAAGGTAGGGAAGAAGCAGGCTGGAGACCAGGCAGTAGGAGATTATGGCATCGGAACTAGAAACGCCAGAGGAGAGCTACTAGTAGAATTCGCAGAATGCAATAATCTGCGTATTTTGAATACCTTCTACCGAAAACGAGAAAACCGCAAGTGGACATGGAGGAGCCCTAATGGCGTAAATAAGAACGAAATAGACTTTATAATGACTGCACACCCAGGAGCCGTGCAGGATGTGGAAGTGGTTGGCAAGGTAAGATGCAGTGACCATAGAATGGTACGGGCTCGAATCCGCCTAGACTTGAAGAAGGAACGACAGAAACTGATACGCAAGAAGCCAATCAATGAGCTAGCACTGAGAGGGAAAGTACAGGAATTCAGAGTGTCACTGCAGAACAGGTACTCTGCTCTTAGCGAGGAAACCAACCTTAGCGTAGATACAATGAATGATAATCTGACGAGTATCATCACGGAGTGTGCAGTGGAAGTTGGAGGCAGGGTAGTTAGACAGGAAACTGGCAAGCTTTCCCAGGAAACGAAGAACCTAATTAAGAAGCGTCAAATCATGAAAGTGTCAAGTACAACAGACAAAATAGAACTGGCAGAGCTTTCGAAGTTGATTAATAGACGTAAGGTATGCGATGTAAGAAGGTATGACATGGAGAGAATTGAGCACGCTCTGAAAAACGGAGGAAGCGTCAAAGCAGTGAAGAGGAAACTTGGGATAGGCAAAAGACGGATGTATGCACTAAGGGACAAAGAAGGCAAAATAACTACCAATATGGATAGGATAGTTAAAATAGCGGAGGAGTTTTACAGAGATCTGTACAGTAGCCGAGACAACCACGACCTTAATACTATAACAACTAGCAGTAACCCAGACGACACCCCACCGGTAATGATAGAAGAAGTCAGAAAAGCTTTGGAGAGCATGCACAGAGGCAAAGCTGCTGGTGAGGATCGGGTAACATCAGATCTGCTGAAAGATGGAGGACAGATTGTGTTAGAAAAAACTAGCCACTCTATTTACGAGGTGTCTCTTGACGGGAAAAGTACCAGAGTCTTGGAAGAACGCTAACATCATTTTAATACATAAGAAAGGAGATGACAAGGACTTGAATTACAGGCCGATCAGCTTGCTCTCTGTAGTATACAAGCTATTTACAAAGGTAATTGCTAGCAGAGTAAAGAAAACATTAGAATTCAATCAACCAAAGGAACAAGCAGGATTTAGAACAGGCTACTCAACAATTGACCACATTCATACTATCAATCAGGTAATAGAGAAATGCTCAGAGTATAGCCAACCACTATGCATAGCCTTCATAGATTACGAGAAGGCGTTTGATTCAGTAGAAATATCAGCCGTCATGCAGACACTGCGGAATCAGGGCGTAGATGAAATATATATAAACATTCTGGAAGAAATCTACAGGGGATCAACTGCTACCATAGTGCTTCATAAAGAAAGCAACAGAATACCAATAAAGAAGGGTGTAAGGCAGGGGGACACAATCTCCCCAATGCTATTCACTGCGTGCTTACAGGACGTTTTCAGAAGCCTAGAATGGGAACAGTTAGGGATAAGAGTTAATGGAGAGTACCTCAGTAACCTGCGCTTCGCCGATGACATTGCATTGCTGAGTAACTCAGGGGACGAATTGCAACTCATGATTACGGAGTTAGACAAGGAGAGCAGAAAGGTGGGTCTTAAAATTAATTCAGAAAACGAAAGTAATGTACAACAACCTCGGAAAGGAGCAGCGCTTGCGATAGGTAATAGTGCACTTGAAGTTGTAAAAGACTATGTCTACTTAGGGCAGGTAATAACCGCAGAGCCTAACCACGAGATTGAAGTAACTAGAAGAATAAGAATGGGGTGGAGCACATTCGGCAGGCACTCTCAAATTATGACAAGTAGATTGCCACTGTCCCTCAAGAGGAAGGTATATAACAGCTGTATCTTGCCGGTACTCAGCTACGGAGCAGAAACCTGGAGACTCACAAAGAGGGTTCAACTTAAATTGAGAACGACGCAGCGAGCAATGGAAAGAAAAATGGTAGTTTTAACCTTAAGAGACAAGAAGAGAGCAGAGTGGATTAGGGGACAAACGGGAGTTAAGGATATCATAGCTGCAATAAAGAAGAGGAAATGGACATGGGCCGGGCATGTAGCACGTAGACAGGATAACCGCTGGTCATCAATTAAGGGTCACCAACTGGATTCTCAGAGAAGGGAAGCGGGGTAGGGGGAGACAGAAGGTTAGGTGGGCAGATGAGATTAAGAAGTTTGCGGGTATAAATTGGGAACAGCAAGCACAGGACCGGGTTAACTGGCGGAACATGGGAGAGGCCTTTGTCCTGCAGTGGACGTAGACAGGCTGATGATGATGATGATGATGATGATGCAATAGCACTTAAATTTTGAATAAGCTCTTAGCGAGACTAAATATTCATTTCCGAATATTCGAATAACCGGGTGCACGTTCATTCAAACCGGACAAGCAGAATTCCCGTTTCTTTAAATTCGAATAACCAGCTTTCAAGGCCGGATTCTCTTTTCTCCGGTTTAACCGAATAGCCGGTTTTGCGGATACTTGCAAGCCCTATTTCCTACCCCATGTAACTGTCTATCTAGAGAAAATCAGTATTGCTGTGAGGCCATAATTCAAGCTCAAATGCACATGGGTAGTCAAAAGTTCCCAGGTCAAGTTGTTATAAAATATAGAATAGTGGCCCGGCAACTTCCAATGACCCCTGTTTGTTCTACCTAATGTGTATATATTATGACTGGTAAAAACGAAGGTCTCAGTTTCATGTTTCAATTTCGCTCCAAAATATCGACACCCGAATTTCAATGCGACATCAAATTTCAGTCCTTTTTAGATGCGGAACAGCTTAAAGTACCACTCACAGGTTTGACAATTTTGAGCTGACAAGCGCAATGTGTAGACGAGGCGTTCATGATCACGTCTGCCAAACTTTGCAACGCTACGCGCCGCGAAAATGGGTCAAATTTCAAGATGAAAGCTGCTCCCCCTCCCCTCTGCCAGCGCACGCGTAGAGAATGAGGGCATGACGTAGGCGTAGGAATGGCCCTACGTACACGGCAATGCAGTGACGTTGGTCCTCTACGTAGACGAGTCTGCTCTGATGTTGTCAACAGTATACCACGTGGCATGGCAAAAATTATTTAACACAACATGCGCAGTTTATGTATTTGTTGCTTTAAGTGATGAATAAAACTTGAAATGAATAATGAGACACAATAAAAAACTGAGCGCGTTTTTCTTTCATTTTTCCCGTGAAATGCTACGAGATGCGGCGCTAATGTGCCAGCGTTGCGCATGCATTCGTGTCCCCGCGGTCAGCGCATTGAGCAGACGACCGCCGTGGAACACACCTACGCGTTCACGCACTCGTTGTGCTCATGTACTCTACCGCGTCTAAGCCAGCGTTTCCAAACCATCCCGCAGAAACAGGCACAAGGCCACAAAATAGGTAGTGGTGGTAGTGGTTAGAAGATGAGAAAAGGCACCTAATTTCAGCAACCCGGTCGGGAACACGGCGCAGTGCCTCACAAAATAACACTGGTCAATAAAGCAACGCTGCTCGCATGCTCGAGGGCTGGCCTTGTTCGGCACGTCATGCACACGTCACCTCTAGGTCGGATGCCAGAGAGGGTGGGGAAGAGATTTGGCTTGCGAAGGCTACGCTGAGGAGCCGCAAGGGTTTTGAGGTCGCCTCCTCTCACCCTCGTTTCGCGCCGCTTCAAAAAACCTGTTTTCTCGGCTCCTAATGAACTGATTCAAAAAATTTTAGTGGCAAAACATTCCTCATTGGACACCCAACAACTTCCACTGTCTAACTAAAATTCAGTGAGGGGCCTGGTGAGGGGCCCTTTAAGGCAGGGCCTGTGTCTGTCCTTCACTCCCTCCCACGGCGTTTACCGCCCACTGCGGGCGCGCGTCCCCCCTCCTTTTTTTTGAGTAGGCGGCGAAGGCAACGGAACGCTTACTTCGTAGTAGTAGTAGTAGTAGTGGTTCGTAAGCAAGAGGAAAAAGGCACCTAATTTTTGTCTGCCTATAGGCGACAGGGCGCAGTACCTCATTCCTTCGTAGTGCGGTGTCCGCACCCCCACTGCGCATCAGCTCCCTCTCTCTCTCTTATGATTCCTCCTCTCTCTCTTCAGTCGGCGGCCAAGGCAACAAAACGCTCCCGCAGAACACACGCTCACTTTGTAGCAGCGCCAGAATTTGTCTAGGGGGGGGGGGCACCCACCAGTGAGTTCGTCCAGGGGGCCGGAAGGCGCGAAACTGACGTATTATGTTTTCATTATACCCGCTCAAGGGGGGGGGGGGCATAGGGGGCAGGCGAAAACTCCGAGTAAAAAGCTCCCCCCCCTCCTCCGCCCGTACCCTGCCCTAGCTGCTTCTCGGTCGACACCTAAATCGTTCCGCAAGGAAAGCGCGGACGCCCGCCTGCTCCTATATACATGCATGCGGTGCGACGGAAAGAGCGGCCTTATAAGTACGGCCCCAGAGATTTTAACCCGCCGTTGGCTCGCTTCAAAAGAAACACTGCAAGACCTTCGGTCAGCGGGAAACCGCGAAGGTGTACTGCAATGTTCTATCTGTTCTTTTCAGTTTTCCTCCGAAGACTGAAAAAAAGAAAAAAAAGGCTATCTGACAGGCAACTTTGATAAAGCGGTCATGAGGTGTACGTAAACAGATGAAAATATGATGGCATTGTGTCACAGGTTTAGTATTTTCGTGAACAGCCAATTTAAAAAAAACGGCTCCCTGGGTGCCACCATACTCCTTTCTGAGCTGTGCAAATTGGCGTGACCAATTTGAAAAAATTGGTCATTGGCGTGAAAAAAAAGCACTGCCGAGGCTGTGCCTTCAGCCTTTGTACTCCGGCGCGGACTGCAGCATGGCAGCATTTTTCCCCCTGTGATAAAGCATATACCTTATAATAAATAATGACGAAAACTTACGCGGAAATGAGTGATGAAAACCAATATTAGCGCTCGACTTTCCATCTTGACAGATTTTTCTGTGCTGCGTTCACTGATTTTTACACATGGTCATCTTGATGCAAACGCGTCAGCTGCAGCTAGGCTAGGCGTGAGCGTGGCTTCGTAGCGTAGTAGCCCGAGAGGCAGCTCGCATCGCAAACTCGCGACAAAAATGTTTGTAGCACTAGGTTAGTTCTTTATCGAGGGAGTAATGAAGCGTCGCAATCGTTAAAGGGGCCTCGCGTTCGTTACATCGAGAATAGCTTGAATATCAAAAAGACTGAGGCTATACGCACGACGTCGTGTGGCTCATCCGGAAGTGGCTATACGCACGACGCGACTGTTGTGCCGCCCCGTGGCGAGTTTGCAAAACAAAATGAAATTTTTTTGCTCAGTTTTTTTTTCGGCGCTGAATGTTTGTCGCCCATTTTTTTTTGCATGCGTGATTGCGGCTGTCAGAACAGGGACGCGAGTTCGGCATCGTCCACGAAGTTCGGGCCAACGTTCGGGCAGTGCTTTCGAGCTCTTCGATACGTGATTATGGCCGTCACGAGTGCGACCTCCTCCATATGAAGTTCGGGCAGTGCGTGGCAGTGCTCCCAAGTCCTTCGCAGCGGTGGTTGCAGCGGTGGTTTCAGTACCAGATCAAGGTGTGACGCACACCTTGTTGCATTTTAGCGAGTGTTTTACGGGGGAACAACGCACGTTTCGTCTTTCTTTTCGACATCGAAGTGGAATGACTTCAATCTAAAATACAGTTTCTCTTGTACTCAGGTCTGTACCTTTCTTGAACGATCGACTGAGGCATGCGCAGGAGGCCGAGATTGATGTTCGCCTCCAGACGAACGCGCGGAACGCAAATTTCCTGACACATGGCTCTGCAAGAGTCAATGAGGCACCTTACGAACGATTTTTTCTTGCTAGGGGAGAAAATTAGTGCCGGGGTAATTCTCGAAGTTGGGATTAGTGGAGGGGGTTTCTCCAATGAGAACTGGCTCCCTTCATGTGGGACCGTGAACGCGCTTATGCCAACACACTGTCCTACAAGTGCCAAATTAATACCTGCTGTTTGGAGCTACGTTTGCCCAGCATCAACGTTGCACAAATCTCTACAGTGGACTCGACTGACACTGAAAGCGTTCTTAATGAATGCAACTATTACCATCAGTACTTATTAAGACTCCCTATTTTCAACGGCGGCCACCAGCTTGACAAAAAAGAAAGACGTTGGGGCATACAAACTTACGTATGCATTCAGTTTTTATTGAGACTCATGAGTAAGTTGAAGCTGATTTTACTTGAACTTCCACATTTGCATTGTCTTTTCCATCACGCGGTGCCTGAACACTTGGGGCAAAACCAGTGCCGGCCGAGATCTTCTTCTTGTACTCCTGCGCAAGATCTGCCAAGAAAAAATTTGCTGTAAGCATGACTCAACACATTTGTAAAATCACATGCTTACCAGTGGTACCACTCTAGGCATTGGTCACAGCAGATCATGTTCAATGCACCATCGTACTTGTCCTTGCAATGCCCGCAATACCACAGGCTCCCTTGCTTCTTAGTTGCAACTGTAATTGTCAAGAAAGGTGGTGCACAAAATGGTCATTTAAAGCAACAGTTTTAAACGAAAAAAATCTTACTCGCTGATGTTAGTGCAAGCCAGGCATCTGGTGTGAAGTACTTCTTCAGCTTTGGTAATGGTGCTTTGCAGTCAAGTACGCAGCTTGGCAAACATTCAGGTCGAACCTCTACATGACTTTCCTGCACCTGGAAGTTTCCATCAAGGGCACGACCTGCCACGTCCTCACCAGCAATAGAAGTCAGAATCACTGTAGCGGGCAGAAAAGGAAACAATTGTAACTGCCACCAACAGCTATGAGTAGCCTTTCAACAGTTGAAACGTAGAGGTGGAGTTATACTGCCTATTTGACACAATTGTTTTGTTCTGAATCAGTACGACAAAAAAATAATTGCCGAAGAGAGATTTACCAAACGTCCATAGCTGTTTACATACGTGACCATGCATGTTTATGCTATAAAGTAGAAAACTCTAACTAGGATAGCCCATTGGGAAAGTACTGAAACTGTCTCGGGGCTTAAGATCTGCACTGCACAAGTAAATGTTATAAAGCTTACAATAGAGTTGCATTATATTCAGCACATGAAATTTTTGAAGCATATATGAAATTGGAGTGCAGTACACAAAACCTACAGCAATCTAATTCTGTCATAAACCCGCTCGAGTATTATGAATACTATGATGAATGTTTTTCATTTACTTGCTAGCTGCCTCTGAAAGTTAAGTTCTACTGTTCTAGCAATCAATAATTTTGCTTACATTTTTCTTGTTCTTTTGAAGAGAGCTCCAAGAAAGGCATGGGCTGGCCACCTTTTCTGAGTTTCTTCAGCTTTCGCTGCCGAAGCCTTTTGGTTGGCCGTCCTCTGGTTTTAACCATCGGAAGCTTGATAGGGACGTCATTCTCTTCTACATCCTGCTTCCTCTTATTCTGTGTATGATTAATCTGCGAACCGTTCTCTGGGACGTTGTCATGTTGTTCGCTGCTGCACTGATCATGGTCACCGCAGTTGGCTTCAGTGGTGCGTTCTTCGGAGCAGCCTGCTTCTCCCGCATCGTCCCCTTTCAGCCAAACTGCGTTTATGTCTTCAAGATGCCTGAGGCGTGCCTGAAAGAACTCTGGGCGGCAGTCTGCGAGTGTGTCGGCCAGAGCTTTAAGGGTCTGCATTGCAAAGTTGTACCGCTGATTCCGGTTCATCTTTTTGAAAGAGGGCCCAGGCATAGAAACAATTTCGACATTCTCTGGACTTCATATGCGACTTCATATTTATCTCAGTCATGCGACTTCATATTTATCTTCGGCTGTTTTTCTGATTGTACGATTGCTTTCCTCCATCTTCATTAGCTGCTTGCTCACTAAACGGCATGCATATGGAGTCAAAACTTTTTCGCACTGCCTCTCGATGTCGTGTGACGTGTTGTACGAGTAGAAGTTGCAGGTCTTGAGTAGTGTTGCAGCATGGCATGTGTTTTGTCTGCTCATGCCAGCTAACTTCAAAAGATTGGCCAGTGCTTCATGAAGCTTGCTGGAGGACTTGAGCACTTTCTTGATTAGATTGTTGTGCGACTCCACACGATTTGTTGTGTTGTCACCAAACGTGAATTCTCTGTCACAAATATGGCGGACCCACATCTCCGTTATGCTGCCCCAGTTTTCATCGAAGTATGCAACTGCCTCTTTGCTGGCATAACGGTGAAAGTCTGCTTTCACTTCCTCAAATTTTTCCATGGTGGGAGCATGCAGCATTTCTTTGAAAGTGCAAATCATCTTTTGTTTCTCTTCGAGTGACCTTCCCAAACGGCCAGCTGCCACGCCAAATGCCTTGACCACATGGAACTGGCAAAGCTGTACAGAAGGGGCTCTTGTGAATGTGTTGCGGATGGCATTTATCGCTGTGAAATCCTTGTCCACAACTACTACCTGAGTCTCTTGGCTACTGGGGTTCTCTTTAACAAATCTTTCCAAAAGTTTGGACAAAACGTGGTACTGCTCTGAGGCCACGAAGGCATAGCCAACCACTTGGCTAGCGCCACACCCATCTTGGACAAGAAAAACAAAAAGGGGCATCTTCAGCTTATTTGTCCAATACGTCGCATCGAGCAGAAGCACTTCAGGAAAGGACTCAAACGCACGCTGCATGTGCGCTGTTTGCACGAGTAAGATCTGGAGCTGTTTGGCCTCATCGGTGATGGCAATCACCTTCGCCTTGTGATTGTTTTGGCAGTTAGCTATCTCCCGCATTAGCAGCTCAGCTTCATCAGACCCTTCCAGACTCCGCTTCAAATTGCACAAGTCTTTCGATAGGACGGTTTTGCCTGCGGAAAAGAGCATATTTCAAGAAAATTATGTAGTTAACATTTGTTACACCATAAAGAAACTTGGAATTAAAAAAAGCTGATTGAGGAGTCCTAATGTGATAAATTAGAATGTATAAGCTAATGCAATATGTTAAAAGCAATTTAACTCTTGTCGGAACTGATATAAGCGCTCTCCTTGTCGGAACTGATATATCCAACTTTAAACTTACAGCTGGAGCTCTTGTAGCAGAAGTAAGGCGTGGGTGTGGCGAAGTCACGAGTGGCGTGCATTTTTGTCGAGGGCAGCGGCTCCTCAGCTCGCAAAACGCGGTAAAAATGCCTGTCACCGGAGCGGGAACATTTGAACTGATTCTGAAAGTGCATGCAGTGCCTGTGCTAACTACTGGGGCGCGTATAGGTGCACGAGAAACGACTACAGCATGTCGACATTGGCAATATAAAACATCAATCCCTGGTGGTATCGATCGAAATTGAATAAGCATGATAACGAATTCTAACCGGTAAATGCATAAGCTTATATATCTTAGCTAGCTGTTGCGCCCCAAAATGCTAACATCACCTTGTTATTTTTGACTTCACAACAAATCAGCGAAACCTTGAGCAAAAAAAAAAGAACGAATGTTGCCATAGAGTTGAATGTTGCCAAACCGTGCAGTATAAGTTGGCTTTGACGCATGCATCCTAGCAGGGACTCGGTGAATAATCGAAAGTTTAATCATGAATATCAAATTTCGCAAAATCTATTGACACATATTTAAGATCTATTTACCGGTCGTCTCGTGAAGTTTGCTCGCAACCACGCTTGGGGGCACGTTCATCTCCATTAGCGGTAGCACATATTCCTGCTCTTCGCTGGTGAGTCGCCGAGTCTCTGGGTAGAAGCTGAAGATCTGGCTGCTGACTTCATGGTTATGATTAAGGTCAGCCTTCGTGATTTCAAGCGTTTGGCTTGCGCGTCGTGCTGCGACTAGAATAGTGGCTGGGCATTCCTGTTTCATTGTCCTGCACACAATATGCATTTAGGCACCGATCAATAAAACTGCACAAATAGATGCTGTCATTGTTTGCTTACCTTTGACGAGGTCGGATGCCGGTGCCGGAACATCTCTTGACGCCACCATGCTTGCAGATGTAAGTCGCGTTAGCGTACTTAAGTTTAGAGTCGAGCCTCTCTAAGCCAACACTGAGACGCGCGTTCACGACTTCAACTTTCTTGGTCGCCTTGGTGACGAAGAGAACGTTGTTGTTGATTTGAAAATCGCTTAGTGCTTTGCGAAATTCGTCGAACGTATTAAACGTAGCGCCTACTTCAATCGCCATGACATAGAACGCAAGGCGCTCACAGGCGCTCCAAGATCTCTTCAATTTCTCTCTGCTAGTGCGCTGAGCGAAACGGGAGCGTCGACGCGGCCGGCTAGGGAAGAAGCGCCGCAAAACACGCTGGCGAGCGGCGTTTGGTTCACCGGCTGTTCGCCAATTTCGCGCCGTCGGGGAAGAAAAAAAAAGCTTCACAAACTTGTCACGGGGTGGCACAACAGTCGCGTCGTGCGTATAGCCACTTCCGGATGAGCCACACGACGTCGTGCGTATAGCCTCAGTCTATCAAAAATATCTCTCACCACTCCAGACTTTATGCCACATCCATCGCAACAACGGCGAGAGAAATCGCATTGACGAACTCTTAGCACTCAGTGTTCTGGCCTATAGCTTCTCACATCTTTTTTACATCCAAGGGGCCACACCACATTAGCTCACCTCCGACACCTTCTCGACGAACGGTCGGCCGACGTGGAACGCCGATGTGGACAAAGCTTGTTGCCAACACGATGGCTTGCACCCACCGCAAGTAATAATGCAGCCATGAAAAAGGAGGCACCCCTCATTTTAGAGATAAGGTTATTTTGCGAGCCGAATACGTTTAAAATTTATAGTTTAAAACCGAACACATTGGTAAAACAAGCATTAAAAATATAATATATAAAGAAAAGCAGCAAAAAATGTCCCCACCTTTCCGAAGGGAATCTCGAAGAAATGCATTGCGTAGCGTCCATAACGGCGTTTCGCACGTGCGAACCCAGCGTCATAAGAATGTTTTTTTTTTTCTTACGCCGCACAGCCAATAACACCGTTCGCCGCACGTGGCATTTTTCTGTCGCGAGAAAGGCGGTATGCGTTTCGGGCTCTCGTAGCTACACTCGGTGACAACTTGGCACTGCGCCGTGCTCCCGACCGTGTTGCAGAAATTAGATGCCTTTTCTCATCTTCTAACCACTACCGCCACCACTGAAGGGAAAGCTACGGAGGCGGAGCTTCTGCACTTGTAGCACTAAGCAAAATAGTCCGTTCAGGCGCGCGTCTCGTAACGTTTAAAGGGGTCGTGAAACGGTCACTTTACAACGACAACGCAGCACAATCGGCAGCCTCAAGCGCTAACTGTATCATCAGCCCGAGTGGACCTGCATACACGCTTTGCCTATCGAGGAACGCGGAACTCTATGGCACATCGCGCAAGCGCAAGAGGCGCTCACCGGTGTCTGCCATTCGCGATCCGCGTCTCACAAGGACGCTGCTTAATAGCGCTGATTGCGTATGACAAAGACGCTGACGAGTGTCCCAGTTGCACGCACGCAAGTACCGAAAAGTTCCGCATTCCTCGATAGGCGAAGAATTACTTATGATGACGTCACCTAGTTAGTGCGTGTGGACGCCGGTGGCTTCGCGTTGTCACTTTAGAGCGAGTGTTTTACGACCCCTTCAAGTGACGAGGGCGCACCATCAGTGTTTCATGTCGACGCAGAAGCCCGCTTAGCGTTTGAGGGGCACGTAAAAAAGCGGGACTTCCTCGCGCGTTCAGAAACGCAAAATCACAACGAATAATCTAAAGTAAATACGACTAACCTAACGGTGGGACTTGAGTTCGGTCTCAAATGACTCCGGGTAGGAAATAAAGGGGAATTTCTATTCCTATTCGGGCGCTCTTGTGAAACTACACTCACTGGCGGTAGGATGCCCACGATTCGGCTCTGTAGCCTTCGCTCCAATGCCAAGAAAAGTTCTCGCAGGGTATCGACCTTTTCACTCAAGGCTCCCTGGGCGCCGCTATCGTCCTCTCTGGGCTGTTGTTAGTGCGCGTGGCCTTCCCGAAAATGCACTGTCGAGGCTGTGACGTCGGCTTTTGTACTCTCGTGCAACAGCCCAGAAAAGGGGAACTCCTCCTCTCCAAAAAAAAAGGTCCTATAAGAATACTATGAAGTGGACAAAACAAACAGCGTTCTCGGCTCGGCATTTCAAGCGGCGTCTCGAGCACACATTTCCGGATGTTCTTGAGAGCCACCCAGCCAGCGAACGGCAAGCGGATGGGAAAGTGGGGCGCAGGGAGGAGAGAGAGCAAACGGCGAAGCACTGCACCTACCCTCTCCTACACTCTCTCGTACCACATGCTCTAGTTGCCAGGGACGAGGATAACCGCGCGCGCCCGCAGCTGTTGCGATAATGAGAGGGAGTTAGAGCGGCACCGCCGACAACGCCGGATGCCTGGCAAAGCCTAAAATATACATTTGCATTTAAAAGAGGAAGAAACAAATAAGCGAAGGATGGGTAGGGAAAGAGAAACCCCATCATGTTAACTGGGTTGAAAATGAAGTGGATTTATGCCTAAGCTATCCGTTTTGTTTCTCTTAGGAAATCGCATACGTCTCTGCAAACGTTCCTGCCGCCAAAGCCCATATAAGTTGCTGGAAGAACCGCACGAAGGAATAACTTAAAGCCATCCTGCGGACTGGTTCTAGAATTTCCTTATGGTGTAAAAGTAGTTTAGGCAGACTGAAACAAACAAACAAGCACTAGGCCTGCGCGGAACGCGCAGTTCAGTCGCAACAAAAGCCGGAAGGGCGGTTTTTCTAGAGTGTTTTGAACCACTCTTTGGGTAACAGCTATATACAAGCACACACGCGGTACCCACTACGACATAAATCCTAATTTTTGCGTAAAATAGAGGCATTCACTATGCCATCATTCGTCATTATTCAGAGGATAAGCGTGGTACCCAGTACAAACTTGCAACAAATTTTAGGGGTTTTTTTCTGCCTTGGCTGACGATAAAAAATTACGCCCGAGTCTATTGTGATGGGCTGGTGCATTCGATGACCTACCAGTGACGCGATTCGCAATGAGCGACACCTGGTTGTCTCTTTGCTGTTCTAAAGACACTTTACTACGAATATATTGACACGATTCCTTTCCCGGTGTGAAGCCTGCCTAGGGTCACTTTGCAACGTAAATTCAAATACTGGCGTAGCTCAGCGATAGAATACTGGGGTGAAACGCAGGGGGCCTGGGTTCCAACACCTTGCGTCTTTGGTGTTTTTAAGGCTTATTTCGCGTGATAGACGTTACGGACACCGGCGGCGCCGGACAACTACTGCGCCAAAAAACGGCCCTTGTTGTGATCTCAGAACAGATTTCGCTGTAAAAGAGAAAAAGAAATGAGGGAAAGAAACAACAAGACCAGTAGTCCATTTACCTTCGTTTACTGATGGGCGGAGGGCTGAGATGGCATGAAAAGGCGAAATAGGAGGACAGGTAAAAAGTATGCCCTGTCCACGCACTGAAGAAAGTGAATGTATATATATATATATATATATATATATATATATATATATATATATATATATATATATATACCACGGTTCAGCTGAGGCTTTATTCAAGCAACAGCAAGATGGCGCCGATCATGAAGAGGAACGACCCGAAGACTGATGATGGTTATTGACAGATGAGGAAGACGACGTCCAATTAATTCTTACACTAATTTCCTCCATTGACGGAAGCGGCCAGAATGGCCGCGAATTATGCTGTGGAACGCATACGATAGGGCTTGAGATGCGAATCGTGTACAATCTCTGTCCCACGGCAGCGTTGGTCAGTGGGTTCATGAACAGGTGTGATACGGTAGTTCACCGGTGAGGTCTCTTCGACAACTTTGTAGGGGCCAAGCTAGCGTGACTAAAGCTTCTCGCATAAGCCAGGCGTTCGCGCAGTAGTCCACAGAAGTACATCGTCGCCAGGGCGGTAGAGAACGACGTGGTGAGTGGCATCGTAGCGATGTTTGCGATCTTCTTGGCTAGCTCCGGTGTTTACACGGGCAAGACGACGGCATTGAGCAACACGGGACAGAAACTGGTCGCAAACGAATGGTGAAGAGTTGACGGGGCCAGAAAAGAATGAAACGTCGAGTGGTGATGTCGGTTGGCGTTAGTATACTAAAAAAATAGAGAATAGCCTGTGGTTCGTTGAACTGACGCATTATATGCATACGTGACGAAGGGAAGTATGGCATCCCGATTGCGATGGTCCAGTCGGATATACATGGACAGCATGTCACACAGCGTGCGATGAAATCTTTCCGTTGGGCCATTGTTTTGCGGGTGATAGCTAGATGTTTTATGAACTCTTTTTGATGCTTGAAGAACTTCACTGAGCGTGCTTGAAAGGAATGCCTTGCCCCAGTCACTGAAAAGAACATGAGGGGCTCCGTGACGTAGGTAAATAGCATTCAAGAAGAAAGTTGCTACTTCCGAAGCCGTTCCTGAAGTGATCGAGGCCGTCTCAGCGTACCGGGTCACGTGATCAACGGCGGTGACGATCCATCTCTTGCCGTCTGATGTAGTTGGGAGGAGCCCGAAGAGGTCAATTCCGACGACAGAGAACGGCTCTGATGGACAAAGATGTGGTTGTAGCGTCCCGACTGGAGCAGTAGTGGCCGCTTGCGGTGTTGGCAAAGTGCGCACGAGGCAATATATTTAGCTACCGTCGTGGAAAGACCTAGACCTGGCCAGAAGAATCGACTGCGGATGCGCTCGTATGTTTTTTAGTAACCCAAGTGCCCTGACGTCGGGTCGTCGTGGGAAGCGCGCAGAACTTCAGTGCGTAGTGCGCGTGGTACGACGGGAACCCATCGGTGGCCTTCCGGCAAGAAAATGTATTGATATAGCACATCGTCCTCCAACTTGAATAGTGGGAGTTGTTTCCGGAGCCTGGCATTAGGGGAAGATGAAGCGCCGGTAAGCCGACCGATGATGTCAGTGCAATAAGAATTGGCTCGCTGGTGAGTAGTAAGTACTGACGAACGGATAGATGAAGGTAGGGAAGAAATGGCTGATATCGACGAGGCGTCCTCCGTATAGCCACTTTGACAAGGGGATGTGATGTGCACCGAAAACTGCGGCAAAGGGCCTCGTGACAAAGCGTCGGCATCTTGGTTTTGCCTTCCAGTCTTGTATATGACGTCAAAGTCATATGATTGTAATCGGAGAATCCAGCGGCCAAGTCGTCCCGAAAAATTTTAAATTGTGGACAACCAGCAAAGAGCATTTTATTGTCACTACAGTAAAATATCTACCATGTAGATACGAACGAAATTTTTGGATGGACCAGACAACAGCCAAGCACTCTTGTTCGGTTATCGAGTACCTCTTCTCTGCGGAGGTCAAAGTGCGGCTTGCATACGCGACAACTTTCTCGCGAAAGGCATGGTCGCGCTGGAGGAGTACGGCGCCGATTCCTTGTTTACTAGCGTAGGTGTGTAATATCGTAGGTGCCTTGTCATCGAAATAACAAAGCACCCGTGGGGATTTCAGTGAAAGCTCGAGTTCTTTAAACGAGGCTTCGCATTGATCATTCCAATCTAAGGGACTGGTACTAGCAAGAAGCGTGTGGAGAGGAGCGGCAGTAGTGGCAAAGTTGCGAATGAAGCGGCGAAAGTACGATGCGAGTCCAAGGAAACTGCGCTGTTCTTTGGAACGAAAGGGTCGCGGAAAGTTGAGGACTGCGGAAATTTTGTCCGGATCGGGCTGGATGCCATCTTTACTAAAGAGACGTCCTAGAACTTTTATAGCTGTGTTGCCGAAATAGCACTTCTTTGTGTTTAGTTGAAGTCCAGCATTGGAAAGACATGTGAACACTTGATCTAGGCGTTGCAGATGATCAGCAAAAGTGGTAGAAAACACGACTATATCATCGAGGTAGCATTGACAAGTTTTCCACTTGAGGCCACGAAGAACAGTGTCGACCATCCTTTCAAATGTGGCGGGAGCATCACATAGGCCGAATGGCATTACGTTAAACTCAGAAAGACCGTCCGGCGTAGAAAAAGCGGTCTTTTTTTGTCTGCTTCGTCCATTGTTATCTGCCAATGTCCGGACCGAAGGTCAAGGATGGAGAAGTATTGGGCGCCTTGCAATGAGTCAAGTGCATCTTCTATACGGGGAATCGGATATACATCCTTTCGGGTAATCTTGTTGAGCGCGCGGTATTCAACACAAAATTGTACCGATCCATTCTTCTTTTGTACCAACACAACGGGTGATGACCAAGAACTGGTGGAGGGTCGTATGATGTTTCTTTTTAGCATATCGGTCACGTTATCCTCGATGATTTTGCGCTCGGCCAAGGAGACTCGGTAGGGACGACGGCGTACAACAGTCTGACCTAAGTGTCGATGCGATGATGCGCAACTGTGGTCTGTCCTAGTGCCGAAGCATTGGCGTCGAAGGAGGCCTGGTGTTTCGTTAGAAAATTTAGCAACGCCTCACGTTGAGAAGCAGGAAGGTCAGGATTTATCCCTGGAGCAAAGGAGGAGGAAGTAACAGACTGGGCCTGTTGTGGCTGAGCTGTCAAGGCGTCAAGAGAGACCAAAGATACCGGTTGGGTATCCACATAACACGACACTGCATAACCTTGGGGTAGGAGGACAGGCTCCGGGGTAGGGTTCAGGCCAAGGACTATCACAGCACTGTCTTTGAAACGCACCAGGCTTGAGGGGACTATAACGCCGCGAGCTAGACAGTGGCTGGAAGGGGTGATAAGGACGTCACCATTGGCAAAATTCGGAGAAGTGATGGTGATGAGTTGCTCCTGACCCGGGAACAGTATGGAATACTGTAAAAAAATGCAATGGTTTTTCATAGACGCGTTCGCTGCAGTGATCCGTCTCGGTCATCTCGACTGCACGTTGACGGCAAGAAATTAATGCAGATGCTGATGAGAGAAAGTCCCAACCAAATATTAGTTCATGAGCACATGAAATTAAGACAGCGAAGGTGATGTGATGACGAACACCATCGATAAAGACACGCACTGTACATTGGGCCGATGGTCTAATTATTGCTCCATTGGCCCAACCAAAGATGATTCAAGGTAGGGTGTCTTCACTTTCCGCAATCGAGAACACAAGTCCGCACACATAACTGGAATAGTTGCTTCCGTGTCCGCCAAAGCCAACACCCGCGCACCTTGCACAGTCACCAATAACATGTTTGACGGTCGTTCAGGAGGACTTGGGTCATTTCGTCGTGATGCAGTTTTCTCTCCAAAAACTTCACAGTTTAGTTTTCCGATCATGGGCAGCCAGTTGAGAGACATGCCGAAGTGGTGAAACAGAACGTCGGAGTGGCGATTGGGAGCGAGGTGGGTATGAGCGTGTATTGTTGGTCGTGTTGGAAATGCGCACCGGAGACGGGGATCGGTGGTCGGAAAGACTGTCGGCATAACGGTAGTAACCTCGAGCACATGTGTCGTCTCGTTCAAAAGTGGCATAACCATGACGTTCATCTTGCTGCCGACGTCGACAGACCCAGGAAATGTGTCCTCGAATTCCACAGTAGTAGCAAATAGGCCGTGGGGCCCGCGAGGAAGAATGGTAGGTAGGGTTCGGTGGACGTGCGACTAGAGGTGCGAGATGTCCGTGATCAGGCAAAGGTGGTGGTAGTTGAGACGGCGAGGGTTGCATTGAAGCAATCTGTGCATACGAAGCGGGTTGGGGGCA
Organism: Rhipicephalus annulatus; assembly: GCA_013436015.1. Lineage (NCBI taxonomy): Eukaryota > Metazoa > Arthropoda > Arachnida > Ixodida > Ixodidae > Rhipicephalus > Rhipicephalus annulatus. Next base: position 40,939 of record WOVY01014227.1, on the reverse strand, counting down.
GGGTGGAGCACGGTGGGTGCTTTCAAACGCTGACATTTCTTCCCTAATAATGCCACGCAGACCACTACAGGCGGGTTGAGTGGGAACGTTGTTAGAAGGAGGTACACTGTAGGCTTGCAATTTCTCACGAATTATGGCTCGAATGGTGGATCGGAGCTCCATACTGTTTGCCAGGTTGTTCTCAGAGAAGTCGGGTCACAGGCGGATTGACTGCAAAGTATCAAGCCGCTGGCATACGGAGACGACGTCGGAAACCGTCAAAGGGTTGTGCGCGGCGAGGGCGTTGAAAGCGGTAAGTCCGATAACCTTCAGAAGGTGCCGTACACGATCAGCTTCTGGCATGGTGTCGTCGATACGGCGGCAAAGTGCAAGCACATCCTCAATATAGGAAGTGTAGGACACACCGCAATGTTGAACGCGTTCTGCCAGTTTCTTTCAAGCAACTTCTGAACGGACAGTAGGTGTGCCGAAAATGCGTCGGAGCTGGTCTTTGAAGGAAGACCAATTGCGGAAGTCGCTCTCATGATTTAGGAACCACGTCTTGGCAACTTGAGAGACGTAAAACTGGACGCGTACTAATTTCGATGCCTCGTTCCAGTTGTAGACATCTACGCGGTCATAGTTGCTGAGCCAGTCTTCGACATCATCCCCAGGCAGACCGGAGAAGATTGGAGGCTCTCGGGGGGGGGGGGGAGGTTGTTGACCAGGTTAGGGTTGGCGGCGGGTGGTTGCGCCGGCGGGTTGTTCGGTTGGGCTTGCTCTTGCGCCATGGTACTCTGCTGGCGTAAGCAACGTCCCGAACGGAGCTCCAGGAGCTGGCTTTGGATGGAGAGACGTGGAAGAGATCGGGAAGCACCTTCCACCACTTGAAATACCACGGTTCAGCTGACGCTTTATTCAAGCAACAGCAAGATGGCACCGATGATGAAGAGGAACGGCCCGAAGACTAATGATGGTTATTGACAGATGAGGAAGATGACCTCCAATGAATTCTTTGATTTGTGGAGTTTAACGTCCCAAAACCACTATTTGATTATGAGAGACGCCGTAGTGGAGGGCTCCGGAAATTTTTGACCACCTGGGGTTCTTTAACGTGCACCCAAATCTGAGTACACGGGCCTACAACATTTCCGCCTCCATCGGAAATGCAGCCGCCACAGCCGGGATTTGATCCCGCGACCTGCGGGTCAGCAGCCGAGTACCTTAGCCACTAGACCACCGTGGCGGGGCCTCCAATGAATTCTTACAATATATATATATATATATATATATATATATATATATATATATATATATATATATATATATATATATATATATATATATATATATATATATATATATATCTAAAGAGAGAAAGAGAGAGCGCTAGCGTGACCTTGAGTGACGCTGCAGCGGTGCTAAGTGGCATAACTGTGCATTCGCAGTAAAGAAAAAAAATGATCAGACGATGCACGTTTTCTTAGGATGTAGAAGAAGGTGTTTTAATGAGTCTTGTTTCGCGTTGTATTGCAGCTAAAACTGCACCTAACAACATCCGATTTAAACAAATTGCCGATCTAACGAAGAAATTTCGTATGTTCAGCAAATACTATGCGATACAGCGTTGTCATCAGCACGAATTACCGAAATTGGCTTTACACCTCACGCGATTTGGGGTAACCATGATCATGCTGAAATAAATAGGTAAAAAGCGGCGATTTATTTATTTCATAACTTTAACAAAGGCGTGTTTTACTTCGAGCGTGTGCTCTAACACTATCGCGTTGAAACATCGAACCACCAGAGATTCATGATAGAGTCTAATTTTTACGGAGCTGCATGCCGGGCTAATGCAGTAACAATCGGACGGGGCCAAGAGCGGAGGTGGTTCAATGCAACTGCAAGTGCTCCCAGCGAAACACCCAGTGATGGGTCCATAGGGAGGGGGGTAGAAGTGATCGCCCGCCCCCCCCCCACCCTATATAGTGGCTGGATCGGCTCCTGAGAACACCACGGTCGTTTCTTTCGTCATTTCGTGGTTTATGCGGCAGACGGCACTGATCATCTCCGCGCAATGTTTTTCCTCGGCCTGCTCGCACAGCAAGCGCACGCATTCAATCTATCCGTCTTTTCATGCGCGCAACCTGCCGCATAGCTTCACATAGTTTATTTACATCGTCTTGGTGGGAGGCCGGCATCGGAGTTACTGTACATTCTACCTTTTTTTAAGTGGCAGACTTGCGCATGCGTCCAAGAAAAAAAAACATAGTCGCGGTGCTAAGCCGCAGTCTGCTTTCTTTTCAGACGGCGTGGTGACGATTGAAGTGTCTCGCCAGGTAACTGTGTGAACGCCTGCTGCTCCCACTGAGCCACGAATGTTGCTCATGAAACTATGAGCAACAGCCTCCCAGGAGATCACCCCCGAGGCAAAGGACGCAAAACCACGACTTTCCAGTACCGGCGTGGGCGCCGCCAGCAACTGCTACGGACCACCTACACCCCCCCCCTCCCTTCAGCAGGTGTCGAGTTCACTCCACCTTCACTATAGTGCCTTGAATATACTTACTTGTAAGTATATTCTAGGCACTATTCCTTCACTACCCAGCGGTTCCTTGCTATATGTGGCGTTCTATAAAAATTAGCACAATACGCGTCCGATCTCAACGTACTGCGCACGTGCGCAGGAGCTTAATCAAATCGTCGTCAGTTCTGCATGAACAACGAACCAAGAGACGTATTGGCTTGGATGATCGCAGGGTGAGTTGACCTGGGCAGAAACGCCACCAATGACGTTATAAGTAGAGTGGCACGTCACCGTCGACTGTTTTTGGGGCGAGAAAGCTCCTTACGCCGTGGGCTGTGCGTCCCGTGTATGTAGTAGCGACCTCTCGGTTAGTCCGTAGAATGTCCTCTGGATGGCGGTACTTGTACACGATTAATATAGCGTGAAAAGATGCGAAATACGCACGGAAAGACGGATGGACAGACGGACGGACAGAGACAGGCACGGACGGACAGAATCACGGACGGACTGCAGGATACCACGCCCCTCTCATCATTCACTCCGTGGATATGTTGTGATTATATTTTTTTACAGTAGTGATGCTGTAAATATAGTGAAAAGCCCGATGCGGCAATCAAGGCGCAAGTTACCGGCTTTTCGGTCACATGAGTCACACGAGCCAACCACCCACATTGGCAAAAACTGCGATATTTTGTATATGCCAAAGCTACCCAGCAGCTTTCCTATCCATCTAATTTGTAGCGGTGGCATGGCGTCAGACGTGACGTTCGTTGTCACGTCATGTGATTCCGAGCTGTAAGGCGTGAAAGAGTGTTACGAGACACTATAGAGCACACAAGCGATAACTCATCCCAAAACAAGCCTGAAAGAGACAGGAACAACATGACGTTTTCCACATTGCTAAGAAATATTCCTAGTTAAAATTTAAATATCACTCAAATACGAAACACCCAATTTGTTCTATAGCGAACTTATGCGCAATTATGCACGAAAGTACACAGCTATCTTTCAATTTTGCCTCCAATGCAGCCTATATTCTCGTTAATGCACGCGCATTCAAGCGCGCGATTAACGTTGCTTGCTCATTCCCTCCACGGATGTTTGACTTCAGCACTCAACTATAGGCGTGCGTACAGGGGAGGAGGATCAATGGGAGGGGGTTGCGATGTCTGGTGTACACGCCTGCACTCAACTTCTCGAAGTCGTCGACAAACACGCCATTAGTGAACGACAAACGCGCATTGGTGAACGTGATGATCAATGTGATATCAAAAAAGAAACACGAAAGCGACTAGAAAATTTTAGAAGCGACTCGGCCGAAGAAGCCCAAATCCGCTCGTCATAAGCGAAACTGACCGCTCTGGGTGCAAGTAAGACACTTTAATTTGAAGGTTTCATGGCGAAATTGTGGCAGTTGATATATTGCTCGTGCGTTTTAGTCAACAAGTATTAAGAGTGAGCGTAGAAGCACAACAACAACAATATAACTAGAAAAAAAAACACACGAATGATTTACGCGTGCAAGTGGGAATTCTGTCACGAATGCACCCTGCCAATATGCAAGCTATATAACAACTATTGAACGAGATCCATATCTCCCATAAGTAATGCCTCAGCATCAAAAAAAAAAACGCACCGCCTGCAAGTAAAAATTGTCGAAAATGAAGAACAATTAGTGTTTGCGCAGTTAAAATTACTACACTGAAGTATCCGGAAGAAATATTCATTGAAACCTTGAGCGATCACCGTGGTTGAGTTTTAAAACGCGGTGGAGTTTTTAGCTGCCAAATTTCAAGTACGTCAAATGTTTCATTTCATTTTAGTTCCTAATCAGCAGGCTACAACGACGCTATTCGGTGGCAAGACGCACCAGACGACATTTGCTGATTCTATGTATACTTATTTCGCTTGGTCAGGCACTTCACAGTTCTGCTTGCATGTTAGAACAGATGACCACGAACACGGCGCGGCACGCCAGGATTTGTCAACAAACGACGACTTTAGAACTGCTATATGATGAAACAGAGGTCCAAAGGACGGCAGCGCAAGCAATCGTGCACATGTATACAACAACTGCCGCGTTCGCGGCGCTACAAGAGACATGAAAACAACTGTAGCACAGGAACGCTACAAAAGATGATAACATTTGTGCGCCGTCGAACACACGTACAATCACGATTGACGTAAGCCCCTATCATTGTTCCGAAGTTGCGTGCATTAAAAGCGTTCATGAATTCAATACGCACCTTGAATACCTTCAGATCAGTAAATCCTTTAGAGCGCCATCGAGCTTTGAAACACCAGCCCGTGTAGTTACGCAGGTCGGCGGTCTGATTCGCACAACAGCACGACAAACGATAGTACGAACACCTTCGCATTTGAAATGGTTGAAATCCAACGCAGCCCCGCTATCCGCGATGTATTAAATACGCATGGTGTACACAACTCAACGGTTGCAATCGCCACACGATAGCACGTCAGAATACCCGAAATTCCGATAACTTACAGTAGAACAAACACCACGCGCACATGTACGGCAAAGAAGTAAACACGGCAAAACGTCAACATTAACAACGGCTACTAACCTGTCGACGCGTCAAGGCAACGCCTCCTTTAGAAAGATGCCTGCCGCATGAGAAGAAAAACAGCGGCCACCGCCCTTTCCTTCTTTCATTTTAAAATGTTCTCGATCGCTAGAGTCACTTGTGTCGGACCGTGCAACAACGCAACACTTTACGTAGCCTTTGAAACAATAGTGCACAGTTGCAGGTCACGAACAACTTTCGACTGACGCGGCCGCAGATGAAAAACGCTCAGCTGGTACCGCCCGTCGTCGTGATAATAGTGTCGGTCGCGAGCGCTACCACACGGAGCTACTTTAAAACTGAAGGCAGGCCAACTCCGCTGGGAGCGTGAGCCATTCCTCAGGCCATAAAGTTTCCCACAATACTAAGCCTCAGCAACGCCTCCTCTAGAAAGATGCCTGAGGAATGGCTCGCGCTCCCAGCGGAGTTGGCCTGCCTTCAGTTTTAAAGAAGCTCCGCGCAGTGGCGCTCGCGATCGACACTCTTATCACGGCGACGGGCGGTATCAGCTGAGTGTTTTTCATCTGCAGCCCCTAGCGGCGCGTCAGTTGAAAGTTGAGCGAGAACTGCAATGTGCACCATTGTGTCGAAGGCTATGCAAAGTATTGCGTTGTTGCACGGTCCGCCACAAGTGACGCTAGCGACCAAGAACATTTTCAAAATGAAGAAGAGAAAGAGTGTGGATGCTGTTTTTTTTTCTCATGCGGCAGGCAACTTCTTAAAGGAGGCGTTGGCCTTAGGCATCATTCTAGAGGAGGCGTTGGTCAAGGAAGAATTATGGCAACGCCTCCTAAATTTCTTGTGCCTGCCGGTTGAGCGCGAAACGCCCGTCACCTACGGTGGCGCTGCCTACGTAGGGGTAAGGGTATTTGTATTCGGCCTTCGAGATAGGCAATTTTGGTGTTCGCTGCTACTTTCAGAGAATGCCTTGTATTTAAAAAGTTGCTCGCTTATTGACGGCGTCACTTACGTAGGGTTAATCATAATTACGTTTACGCCTTTTTAAAATTTTTTGCGTTATTTTTGTTGCATGTAAGCTTCAAAAACGTGAAAACCTATTTGAAGACACCCCCTACTTGAGTGGCGTCACCATTGTAGTTCCAACGACCGCCGCTTTCCAAGCGACCGCTGATAATTCCGCAGGCACGGGATATCTAGGAGGCATTGGCAATGGTGACAATGATCACGGCGACAACACCAACATTACCAGAAACGCGGCAGGCGCTGCGCCGTGCTCCCTAGCAGACGGCTGAAATCAGGCACCTTTCTCGGTGCAACGCCTCCACGGTGGAGGAATATTCCTTCTCCACCATGGAGGAATATGCCTCCACCGTGAACGCCTCCTAGAAAAACTGCGCCTGGAACGTCACTCTCTTTTCGATTGGGAGCTTTCTACCAGCAAAAAATCTTGGAGGCCATGCCTTCTGCTGCGTGTTGCGACCGTCCGCCGCATGGAACCGCTCGCCTCCACACTGCACATCCCAGCTGCTCGGAGGCAACTGTGAAAGCATTGCTGTTAGGGTGGCTAGAATGGCCCTATTGCTGTGCTTGCAGGAGGCGACCGCCAAAGGCATTCGCCTTCGTACTGGAGGAGGAAGGTAAAATCCAAGGGTAGGGAGGCGCGTTCGCGGTTCACGTTCTAGGCATAATTTTTCTAGGAGGCATTGCTCAATGCCTTCCTTCTCTTCTAACTACTACTGCCACTACCACCACCACTACGCGGGTTACAGACAATTCAAGACTCTAGAATTGCTGTGAGAGGCCTTTTCTAATTCGTCGATTAAGTGTTACGCGAAGTAGCGGTGTTCTGAAACAAATACGCGCCAGTCACATCTTCACGATTTAGAGAAAGAGTGAAAAGCTGGCATTGCTCTTCCGTATCAAGCTTTCAACTCAGTGCTCTGCTGGTAGTGTCCGGTTTTGCTGCTCGCTCGCTGCTCAGCGTTTGGGCGTTCTATTTCTGAGGGTGAAACCGTGTGTTTACAAGGGAATAGATGGTCGGAAAAGCTCGCATTTCAGCCGCGATGCGTCTCAGCCACGCGTAGGGTGTGGTCATGCTTGATGCATAGGATACATCGGGCCGGTTGAAAGCATCGACGTGGTACTGATTAAATGGGACATTCATGAGACTTCATAGTATTTTATACCTCGGTTACTGAGGCGAATGCGCAGGTGTCAGGTTTCTTCGCTACGCACGCTATCTTCGATAAATGATGTGCGCACTGCGTTTAACGTGTCCGGCTTGCGTTGCCATTTCACTTGCTTGAACCAGAGAGTGCCTAAAACAAGGTATCGGCTGATTTTCCTTCTGCCTCTATATTTTTCTCTCCAACTTCACTCGCAATAATGAACCCCACCAAAGGAGCTAGCATTTAGGCACTGCGACACGGGTGACTGAAAACTCAAGCTTGGTAAATTTCGCTGTTATCGGTATGGCTCTGTGTCTTCGGATAAATCCGAGAAAACCCGATGAACACTCGCCGGTATCCTGGCGCAACCCACCATAGGGATCGACCATGAAACGAACGGTGCCTTGCTATTTAAAAGGAAATGTTCATAATTTCGAAATATAAAGCATTAGATAGTTTTGAATTCATTTGTAAGACAACTTCACGAAAAAGAAAAATAAAAAAACTAAAACAACTAATGTTTTCAATCAATATCTTCTATTTTGATACCTTTTTTTCTTCTTTTTTTCTTTTTTCCTATGAACTTAGCATCCAATTCTTCTCGGCCCCCGAAGGAAATCGCAAACGGCCTCGCAAATGCTCCTGTGGTTAAAACCCAGCACGGTAGCCCAAAGAAGGACCAGAAAGGATAAATTTAATCTCAACATTCAAGTGGTTCATCTAGAAGTCTTTTCCTCTGATTGGTGAATAATCTGCACGTTAGGTGTTTCAGCAGCGAGCTTCATTGAGCTCCTTAGTTTTTACCTGTCATCTACTTTCATCACTTGGAAGGATCAGCATATCTTCAGAATAATGGTGTGTGTATTGGCTCCTGTCTCGCTCCGGTTTTAAGCAATTTGTACTTAGCTAAGTTAGACAGAGACCTCAACGATGTACTACAAGGGTCAAATGTTCTAAAATTTTTCGTTTTGTAGACGATTTTATTTTATTTGTTGACAGCTCAACCGAACAGTTTGAGGTAGTGTGTTCCAGCATTCAAGTCGCTGTTCAAAGGAGCCTTGAATCCCTCGAAGTGTCTTTTGAAATGCCATGTGACAATGTGATTCGGTTTTTAGATGTCCGATTTGTTTTTAATGATGATCAGACATGCTGGTATTATCACCCTCGTGCTAACAAACCTATACTGCCATATAACTCGGCGCACTCCAATCTCGTAAAGCGAGGGATTGTTACGATGTGACTTACTAACACCTTGAAGAAGTCCTGCCAGCATTCTTTGCCTTTAAGCATGAGAGAGCAAACAAAACGTTTAGCTGACTCGGGGTACCCACAACACGTCCTGACATCTGTCGCGGAAAGCCTTTTGAGGCAAATCCGCTCCGACGGAGCCGCGGAAACGCGTGCTACGCCTGCAAGGAAAGTATTAGCTGTAATCCCATATATTCATGGTGTTTCACATATCCTGAAAAAATTAGCAGAACATTGAAACGTGCGAGTAGTTTTCTCGGCACCTATCAAGCTAAACAGTCTTTGCCGAAAGACGAAACCGGAGCGCCCAGAGAAAGGTCTGTGCGAAAAGAACCACCGTATTAGGTTTGTCGCGTGCATCACAGGAGTCATCTACCGGATCCCATTAACGTGTGAGTCATGCTATATAGGCCAAACTGATAGATGCATCAAGGGTATGCTGAATAAACACAAGAAAAACGTGGCCAAGGCACAGCCTGAGGGTTTTCTTGCAATTAACTGCAAAGAATGTGGGTGCCAACCCCTCTTTAATCGCACCAGCATAATCGGAAGAAGCACTAACCAAATGACAAGGCTCATCATAGAAGCAAAATTCACTGCTAAGTTTGGGGACGCGTGTATAACAAGCCATCGTTATCATTATCATTGAAAAAATTGCATTATTTGGGTGTCGCATGAGTCGCAGTAGATCAGTTTTCTGGTTATACCACGTGGTTGGGACGCGTTATGTTTGGGTACAAGTATTGATGTTTCTCGGATTAAACCACATTGTTGAAAGTTAGCGCCGTGTATGTGTTCTGTGTTTTCTTTTCTGTCCCGTCCTGGATGCGCTATACCTCGAACAACATGTATGTCAGAATGACAGCTTCTGATAATGATAGGGGTAATTTGGTTAGAACTAATATAATAGCAAGTAATTCTGTTTGATAAATAGCAGTAAAGTTAGGGGACCGAATTGAAAAAGACCAATCCAAAGATAATGATAAAATTCCCACCCCTGCCTTTTCTTCCCAAACTGAAGCGTCAGTTGCTATCACTGCAGCCGTTTCTAGTCTAGATAAATGGTTCTCCAAAATGCAATTTAAGTATCTACTGGGTAAATGCTTGAAATTCTTGGGAACTATGTCGTCAAATTCTATTCCACTTTTTTGTACAGATCTACATATGATTAGTACTTCACTGAGCTGCACTTGTAATTTTTCCAGTTATGTCTGTGCGAAAATACCTTGGGGACACCATAATCTTCGCCACTGATGGTCGAAAAAGGGCGTCGGATGATTAGGAAAAATATATTGCGATCTCCTCAATGGCGATGCATGGATCTTTAGAATTGTACGCGCGGTTAGGATGGCAAACCGAGTACGAAGAGAAGGCAGACGTGCTTCCTTGTATGAAATAGTGTTCAATACAAATTTTGGAAGTCCAAGACGTAATCGTAATGATTTACGTTCTAAAAGAACCAGTGGTCGTAGCAGGTGCAGGTCACCTGAACGTGCAGGTCACGTTTGTGTGCAGGTGCACCAGAAAACAAGACGCAACCGAACTCTAATATCGGGCGAATATACATGCCGTAAATCATGATGAGAACATCACGGCGCAAAACTGAATGTTTGTTGCTGAGTCCAAGAAGCATCCCCAGCGCACATGTTCCTTTGGCAGCCATATTTTTCTATACGTGGACTCCAATTATATTTTTCAGTATTAGTGATCCCTAAATACTTAACAGATTGTACCTGCGGGATAAAGTCTTGCTGTTTGAGCAAAGAGATATGAACCGGAACACTCAGAGGAAAAACTACCATCACACTTTTTTTCATATTCAATGATAAGTTTATTTTTTCTAACCACGTTTCTAGAGCGCTCATATACGTGTGCAGACTTCGGTAAAGTGAATGTATATCTGCAGCTGTAGGAAAAAACGCAATATCATCGGTATGCACATACACATGCACGTCCATCTGTATAGGAATAGTGCAATGCGAGTATTGCACGGGTCGTTGAAGATGTCGCGTCGGTTGAAGACAAGGCAGCGCGGCGAAGGACTCGTGATTCCGAGCGCAAGCGGGCCGCGGACATAAACATCATTATAGTGTGAATTTACTCTCACATATACGCGTAAACTCACAAATATTTCCCGAGAGTGTCTAATGGTTCCTGAAAATCGCAATGTGATCACATGGGGGAGTTTACGTTAACTCAGAGGCGAATGCCAACGGATTTTAACTTTACTCCCCCTCATAGCATCACCCCGTGCATTCGCACTCAACCACGCTCACCCTTGGGGAAATGCTTGGGAGTTTTTAATAAAGGCATTATCTTAGCAGTTCTCCAATGGAATCCATGAGTTTCTGATAGATTGGTTAACCAATGCCAGGAGGTCCTCGGGTAGAACCTTAAGGATGATTTTTATTGTCGAAGTAGTTATGCCATCAGGATCTGGCGCAGTATTGGGCAAATTTCTCACTACTTGTTCCAATTACGAAGCAGTGATGTCCTCAAAACCGTCACTTTCCTCAGGAGACCACGAGTGGTGTGAGAAGGCCGACGCATAAAGTGACTTTCAAGTCCTTTTGCAATACCTTCGGGAAAACCAGACAATTCACTTAAAGTAGAAATCACTGGTTCAATGTTGTTGGTAGAAGGTATGACCTTTTTGGTTCTGAGGAAATGAAAGAAGGATTTCCTGTTGCTAGGTTTTGACAAAACTGAGAACTCTGACTATCATAGCTGTCTTTCGCAACGGCAACTGTTCTCTTAAAAATGGCAGTTGCATATTTCTAATCTCTCCTATTTCTAGGGCATAGTTTGTAAAGTAGTTTACGCCACGCAGCTCTTCTTATATAGCTTGTAAACACGTGCTCTATCTGAATTCTATCAAGCATTAGAAGGACCTTTGTTAGATCCCTTTACGTTTACGTTGAATTTCAATTTATTTAACGATTCTTTTATCATTTTACTTAAATTCATGGCAGTTAGCTCTTCACTTTCATCTATTCGGTTTGACTAGGTGGCCCGCAGTAATTTGCGAGTGTACTAAAATTTACGTGAGTTATTGAGTGGCATGGTTACAGAGGTCACCAGACATACAATCTCAAAATATATAGCAAGTGGTCACTACTTGTATCCAAGTTCAGGGTAGACCATGTTGAGATAATGAGGTTAGGACTGTAGAAAGTAAGGTCAATCGTGGAACGAGACCGACTACTAAAAAAAAGTGGGTGTTCATGTGTTAATGCCTGTTAGGTTATACTGTGAAACCAGATCCCACAAACGCTTCCCACTCATATCGGTTCTGAAACCCCAATATGTATGGTGAGAATTGAAGTCACCCGCCAATACTACTTGTTTCCTACATGACGCAAAACAGAATTAAGCACAGTAGTATCTTAACCACCAGCTGGAAAATAAGCATTCACTAACGAAAAAGGGGGGCATCCAGGAAAAGAAATAGCTGGCGCTAAAATTTCTCAGTCTTAATTCATTACTTGACCTGTAATTTTAACTCGATGAGCAATTTTCGAAGTAGTTAGTACGGCTAAGCCGCCACCCCTAGAGGGCCGGTATAACCTAAAGATGTGGTAATTGTTTATACAGAAACTCTTTTCTAGTGAAAGCCAAGTTTCTTGCAAAAGAATGACATTAGGAACATATTTAATACAAAGGTAATATAAATGAGTTGTTGCAGAAAAAATCGACTGGCAGTTCCACTGTAATATCTTTAATCCACCTATTTTGACGAAATACCAGCAATATGCACTGCCTTCTCCAAGATACTATCTCTCAAAAAGTCCTCTTTTGAAGCGCTTTCCTTGTGATATTTTTTTTAACTTTTGACCTCGTGATTCACTGGAGAACCCTGAGCTACAGATGACGCACGCCGTTTCATGTTTCTAGATAGCCCATTTGCGATTCACGGGAACTTGAATCAAAACTCCAATCCAGGTCTTGCTCGACTGGAATTATTAGCTTACGGCTCATGAGACGGACCTGGTTTTGGGTAACACACCTCTTCGTCAACAGGTATTATTTCCTTGCGGGTAGTTACCGTTTAACCTGATTCTATCGAACACGCATTAAGCTCCTTAGGTGGTGAGGATGGCAAAGAAGTCATACCCGGTTGTATATATAATGCTCTGCACCATTTTTGTCATCTGCGCGTTTACTATTTGTGCCAATGATTCGGTTAAGGTTACGAAAAGATTTCCCATAGCCTTTGCCATTGACCTTTCAATAGTTGATGCTATTACTTGTGGGAGAGAAGAATCTATCGCCTGAATGAGACGACTCGTAGCACTGGCACATATCCCCGAGACCGCTCTACAATGACGACTCGAGCTTCGCGTCTAGAACATCGTTTTTGCTCAACGATATCCATTATTTACATTTCCTGAGCCCTTGCGGGACAGTTATAATGTCGTCAGCTGCGTGAGACTCGTTGCACCGACAACAGCGCCTTTCATGTGCTGTACATTTTTTAGCGTTATGTTGCGCTGCACACATCTGAAAACGGACCGCCGATCTGCACCCCTTTATGCTGTGACCATAACGCCAGCATTGGACGCATTGCAGTGGACGAGGGGATATCGATTTCACCCGGTATATGAGTGGCCACGCCTTTATTTCGGTTTGTCGAGTTGTACCGGCAAACGTAACCATCACCGGCTCAGTCGGGATCTTCCTTTTGTCGGTGATACGTGAACACCTGAACACTGATACTGCTCCTGCTACGGAAAACATTTCTAAAATTTCTGGGGGAGTTAGGCTCAAGTCCATGGCACCCATGGACTAAACCTTTGACTAATGCCAAATATGGAGGTATGAAACAGCTCACCGGTAGAGATGCAAAAGTTGTGAATTTGAGGAGATCTGCTACACAGGCCTGGTCCAGCGAACAGCAAAGAATACCTCCACGACCAAACTGTCGCACCTCAGTGATCAACTGGTATTGTTGAGTCACCTTCCGGAGCTCTTCCTAAATGCTTTTTTTGGATTTTTCGCCCGAATAGAATCTCCGTTAGTAGGAACCAGGGCCACTGGAACGCTCCTCACACCACTGCGCAAGAAAAGATTGATCGGTAACTCAGTGGGAGCTAGAGAGGCCGACAAGGCAGCTTTTGCCTGGCCGGGAGAAGAGAGAGAAATCACTGCGTGATGCATATAATTCAGCACCGCCCGATCAGACCGCACCCCCTGGGAGGATGCACCAAGACACCGATAACGAAGAGGCCAGGTGACGTCACCAGCTACTGCAGCTACGACACCAGCTACGACATCAGCAGTTTGTTTGTTTGTTTGTAGCCTAGAATCCATGGCTCATACCGACTCCGTGGGAAGAAAAAGAAGGTGTTTAATGAGAATAAAGAGGAGAGGTCGGCCTTAAAAGCGGGTTTCTGGCCTGCTACTCCCCACGGGGGTAAGGGGAAAAGGGAAAGAAAGAGGAGGGTATGATGAGGGGTGATTATGGTATAGCCCAATGAGTCACTGCACACAATGTATCGTTCGGTGTAGTACACGCACAAAAGTCTCTACATTATCAGATTCTCTGAAGACGGGAATCTAAACTTGTCTTGTTTAGAAATGCGAGCAGGCCCTTTAAACTGCGTTGAGCGTGATGCACACGTTCCCAAGCACCCAAAAGTTTCTCATCCGAAAAGGGTCGGCAGTGTAGGTCATCTGTGAGGCACCTAAGAGATTGTCTTTCAACTGCGTATAAAGGGCACACACACAGGATGTGATTAATAGTTTCTGCCGTGTTACAGAAGTTGCAGTTAGTATTTTGCTCTTGTCCTATAATGCATAAGTATTGATTCATTGATGTGTGGAGTTTAACGTCCCAAAACCACTATATGATTACGAGAGACGCCATAGTGGAGGGCTCCGGAAATTTAGACCACCTGGGTTCTTTAACGTGCACCCAAATCTGAGCACACGGGCCTACAACATTTCCGCCTCCATCGGAAATGCAGCCGCCGCAGCCGGGATTCGAACCCGCGCCCTGCGGGTCAGCAGCCGAGTACCTTAGCCACTAGACCACCGCGGCGGGGCTATTGCATAAGTATTGTCGTGTAGATTGGCTAAGAGAACATATAGTCTCATATGGACGATAATTGCATTATTGCTTACAAAAAAGGGAAAAAAGTTGTAGAATGAAGAGAGTATATTAAAAAAACAAAAAAAAACAAAGATTCAGAGAGTGAGAAAAAACAACAAGAAAATATACACTAATATAATAACTATACCTTGATTTTGGGAGCCGACCAGAAAGCTGAGTTCGCCAAACCCGATTAATTTGGTATGTCTCAGATTTATTCACATTTTGAAAATAAGTTCTCGACCTGCTTTTTTTTAGTATTTGATAAATGGGCCTTATGTTGAAAAACGTTTAGAGTCTTGAATGAAATTACACACTGCATCGAATGCATCTCTGTGGCAATTTCCCAAAACAGAAGCACCAAAATATAGAACATTTTCTGTTATTAATTTTAAACCTAGCTTGACAAACGGAATAGCTAGAAGTTTTTTTTTCCTAAGTACTGCATAGTTACGACATGAGTTAAAAGAATGTTCAATAGTTTCTGATTCTTCGCAGAACAGACGAAGGGTAGAAAGTGTCAGACCAGCTCTGTGTAAATAAAAAATTAATAGGGAAACATGTCACCGGAATCTGGAGATGACCAAGTTTTTTCGACGGACTCCACTGAGGTTTCCATGGAAATTTGAGGTGCTGATAATCTGTCCATTTTGTGATGTTTTCCAAACTTTCTGTAAATATAGCGAATTCCCTATATCTAACCCCTGCTAAGTATTTCAACATGGGAAGTACCGAAATTAATGGTCCATCAAGTGATGCTCGCGCCAAGGCATCTGCCAATTCAGTTAATTCTCATCTCAGTGACCTGGCACACACACTGATTTCAGGATTTTTAAATGCGGCGGTGCTAATGTGCGGAACGCTGCTAGGGCACGAGATTATTTTGAGGTTGTCAGAACTGCACACACCGAAAGTGAGTCTGTTAGGATCATTGCACTAGTTTCGGTCGTACGAATTTTTCGAAGCGCTGAAATCATAGCTACTAGCTCGGCTTCAAATATAGAAGTGAAATGTGGTAGCCTCACTGAAAAAGACCAGCCGAAGAAATCAGAAGCAATTGCTACGCCTGCCTTTTCATTGTTGACCGAAGCATCTGCAGCTATTACATTCTTTGTTTTTGCATGTACCAAGTAATATTTTAAGGTATTGATCAAAGATGTAATAGATTGCAACTTGGCTTGTGGGGGGAAGATATTGCCACGTTCCATTTCTCAAATTTTGTTATCGCCCCAAAACACTATACACAATTCTCAGCGCAAAACGCGTGTGCAGTTTTCGAGAAGCTTCCGGACTTTAGTAGATCATTTCGATAAGATCACGCCCACTGCGAACTGTACAGATTATTCTGGAACCTACGCCACCGCCAGCGATAACGCTAGAACATTCGATGGCAAGAGTATTAATGCCGACGCACTTCGCCGCTTGTCAGTAGTTGATCGACAGCCGACGCTCCGTTCACTGCTATCTGTGCCGGGGCAATCGCTTCTCGGCTTTTGGATTTCACGGTCAGACTAGGTTCTGCCGGCTTCGCCGCCTCGTGTGAGCGACTGCCACCTCTGGGTCTCGGGCCTTCCAGCCCGGAGCCCCCCACCCCTATGCCAGGAGGAGCACGGTTGCCGGTCCACGCTACCTTCCCGGAGCCCGCCTGCAGCCCACCCGACTCCACCTGATCCGGAGCGGCGTCTCCCCAGGCTTCGCCGGAGATTTACCAGAGTACAGCTCGACTGCACGCTACTAGTTTTCTACAAGTCACGCCTCCTTCTGCTGGCGACACCCCCTCCAGAATGGCGGCCACTACCGACCTACCAGTGCGGGAGAACTGCTTCCTCTTCACAGCGCCGGACAGCGACGTATCCCTTGATGATCTTATAGATGCTATTGAATTAGAAGCTGGTGATGATAGTGTTCTTGTTATGCAGCATATGGGCGGGGCCAAGTTTCTCGTCTGTACACGTAATGCCAGCCAGGCAACAAAGTTAATGGTGGCGGAAGGTTTCAAGGTTAATGGAGTAAGCGTACCGGTTGAGGCCGTCGGGCCGCCGGTCACGTACGTCAACGTCTACCGATACCCCGCCTACCTGTCTGACGAGATACTTGGCAACGGCCTAGCACAGTACGGTAAGGTGCGGGGCATCTCGTTTGCTACTGTGGCCACCCGCCAAAATAAGTTGAACGGCGTCAGAGTCGTAAAAATCGAAATGAGTAAGCCGGTGCCCAACTTTGCGACCATTGCGGGGCACCGGGTCATGTTCGAATATAGAGGCATGAGGCGGGTGTGCGCGCGATGTAGTGAGGTGGGCCACATGGCGACCGCATGCTCCGCACCATACTGCAAACGATGCGGAACTTTCGGTCATGAAACTGAGGGCTGTTCAGCCGAATGTAAGCGTTGCGCGGGTCACCACGGAACGAAAGAATGTTTTAGGAGGCGCTCTTATGCGTCAGCCGCTCGTGGGTTCCCCTCGGTATCGGACCTCGCGTCGAACTCAGTCGAGCCGAGTGGCTCCCCGTCGCAGAAGCCAGGCGAACCCCCCTCTCGCTTGCAAGTGCTCGTACCCAGGACCGCGGCCCACGCCCCCTCAAGGCCTCCCTCCCCACAAGGCCGCGAAAATGATGCCAGATTGCTCACAGGAAGCACTGCGGCGGATTCATCCGCCAACGAGGAAAACAAGCCCGAGAAGACTGACGATGCCGCCACCATGTCATCGGAAACGGAATCGAGCTACCTCGAAACCGTCTCGGCCCAATCGTCCCCGTCTATGCCATTCGTCCCCCCGTCAGTCCAAGATGAAGGCCACAACTTCCCGGTGCTTGCCGAAACTTTCAAGCGAAGTGAGCCCCTTCAAACCGCCTCCCAAACACCCGTTAACGTGTTGGCCCGAGTGTGCGCCCAGGACTTGGACGACGCTACCAATGACCCCGCCAAGGACGAATTGCCCATCGTGATCCGCGGGTATTACGCGCTCCCTGACGACCAAGACCGTGCTCAAATAAACCAGCCCTTCTCCTTTGAGCCCCCCTCCGGTAGAGCGTCGCCCTACACAGACCGCCAACTTGACCCACTCGCGTCCCAGTGGGTGCCAAACCGCGAGCAGAGAGCTCGTTCGCGCTCGCGCCGACGCCAGGGAGGGGAGAACAAGAAAGAAACGAGAGGGAGAGCCACAAGCAGAGAGGCGCGGCAACGCCGAATTGGGTCAGAAGCGACGGCGAGCGACAGCGATGCCCCACCGAAGGCGAAGACGCAGAAGCTCGGCCAAAGCGCCGCAGGCAAAGGGGAACCGCCCCCTAAAGCCAGCGCGCCGATCTGATAACACCTTCGCTTCGTTACAGACGGCAGTGCCCGTGCGCACCGGCACCGCCGTTTACCCCTTCCTGTTTCACTCCCCATGCTCTGCCTCCCCTTGCCCCCACCCCTCTTTTCCACACACTCACGTACCCCCCTCGTTTCCACTCCACCATAGTGCGACTGATGGCTGACCGAATCCGTTTCGCCACTTGGAATGTTCGCGGTTTCCGCGACACGACGAAACAAACCGCGGTCGTTTCCTTTGCGGAAGCCCGCAGCATCGACTTGTTGTTCGTCCAGGAGACGAATTTCCGATCCCCCCTCGACGTCGCTCGCTTCCGTAGCCTCTGTCACGTCGATGCCTTCTTCTCATTGACGAGGACCAGGTCATGCGGGCTTGGGGTTGTGTTCGTCACCGGGAGGTTTAGGCAAAAAGCCCATTGCGTGTTTGGCGCTGGCGGCCGCACATTAATGCTTGACATCTTCATCGATGGGCAGAAAGTCCGGTTTGTGAACGTGTACGCGCCAGTAACTAGATCGGAGACGAACCCCCTTTTCAGGGAGCTTGGCGAGTACCTGCTGGCCCCCCTCCCGCACGTAGTCCTTGGAGACTTTAACTGTGTGGTCGACACTGCGAGGGATATCCGGGGACCAAGTTGCGGAGGCTCAGCCTACCGTGAAAAAGAACTGATCAAAGTTCTCGAACGCCTCCGACTTTCAGGCGCATGGGTCCGCCTCCACGACGACGACTTCGGCCCCACCCGTGTGTCGAGGGTCACCGCTAGCCGGCTAGACCACGCGTACTTACCGGAGCTCCTACTTCCATCCCTAACAGCGTGCGAGGTGGTCCCGTTGCCACCCCCTCTGGCCGCTCTGTCTAATCACGCGCCACTGCTAACAACCCTCCGTCCAAAGCCCGGCCCCAAACCAGCCGACGCATCGTGGCGCCTGGATTCTGCACTACTAAAGGATCCGGTGTCTGCACCACAGATCAAGACGCTCATAGAGGCCTCGATAAGAGCATCCCCCCGCGTAACCCCGACTACCTGGGACGACCTCAAGGAGGCCTGGGAGGTGCTCCTTCAAGACGAAGGCCGTAAAAGGAAAAAGTGCTTGACGTCCCAGATGAATGAGTTACTGCGCAGAATGCGTATCATTCAGAGTGCTGACATCCTCACCTCCTGTACACGAGATTACCTAGCCTCGCTCAAGGTGCAGTACGAACGGCTTCTTCGGGCAGCTACTGGCGAAAAGCGCGCGACTTGGGCCACCTCGAACGAGCGGCCAGAGGTAGCCTCGCGCGAAGTAAGGGGAAACGGCTCTGTGCGTATTGCAGAAGTAAAGCGCCCAGATGGTACCCTCGCGACAGACCCGGTCGAGATCGAGGCAACCTTCTTGCACCACTTCGAGACAGCCTTTCACGAGCCGGACGCCACAATAATTGCCTCGGAGCCAGCGTCCCTGTCGGAGCTGTGTAAATTCCTTAAGCGTCTGGAAGAGGATGAATGCCCGACTATGTGCGGCGCAGCGACGTTACCGGAATTGAGGGCCGCTATCCTGTCAATGCCAAGAAACTCGGCTCCTGGTGCGGATGGCCTCACAGCGGGCTTCTACGCCACCTTTTTCGAGAGCCTATGTGAACCGCTCCTAGCCATAGTCAACACGGTCCTCGAGGGACAGGCGAAACCTGCCTCCTTCGGCATGGGGTGCGTAGTCCTCATCCTTAAAGAAGGTGCACCGCCGAACGACCCTGCTTCTTGGCGCCCGATCACGTTGTTAAATGTAGACTACAAGATCGTGGCGTCAATCTTGAACAGCCGACTAAAGACCTTTCTGCCGGATATTATTGCTCCACACCAGGCTTGCGCAGTCCCAGGCCGACCAATGTTCACCAACCTGACCACGACAAGGGACGTGTTCCAGTACGCTTCGGAGAAAAGAGTCACTGAAGCCTTTTTTTCACTTGATCAGGCCAAGGCTTTCGATAGGGTCAGGCACACCTACCTGTTCGAAACCCTGCGAGAGTTTGGCCTACAGGCAAGCTTTGTACAAGTGATAAGGCTCCTGTACTCAGACCTCAGGTGCCACGTAGTAGTAAATGGCTCCACGACGGACACCTTTCAGTACACGAGAGGGATCAGGCAGGGGTGCCCGCTTGGCCCAACCCTCTTTGTACTCGCGATAGAGCCGCTACTTACATCCCTGGCAAGCGACGCGCACATCCCGGGCCTTCCTCTCACAGGAACTGCGGACCTGAAAGTCCTCGCATACGCTGACGATATCTCCCTTTTTGTGCGAGATCCAAGCAGTCTCGAGCGCTTTCACCAGGTATTCACGTCATACGCCCTAACATCAGGTGCACAGCTAAATGAGAGGAAGTGTAAAGCCCTCCTATTCGGCCATTTCCCGGCGCACGTGATCGGCAACTTCGAGGCAGTCGCCGCTGTTAAGGTCCTAGGTATATACTTTTCCAGCGAGGGAGTCTGGCCTCAACGTGGTCCCGAGTCGTGGACAGGGCTGCACAAGTGTCAGAGAGCGCTAACCTACAAGGCCTGACGCTATGCGAGAAGCCGTAGCCGTCAAAACAAGCATTTGCGCCCTAGCCTCGCATGCGAGCCGAGTAGCGGTGATGCCCACAAGAACAGCAAGCCAGTTGACCAAACTCATTAATGCATACCTCTGGGAGGGGAAACCGCCACCATTGAAGCAAAACTTGCTACAACTGGCAGTGTCAGAAGGGGGTCTCGGCCTACCACATGTGTTGACCACGAGCAGAGTCCTGGCCCTGAAAACCGCCCGCATGCTCGCGCGCGCGAGCGATTACCTAGGGCGCAACCTACTCCTCTTCTGGAGTGGAGTGAAGCACGACTGGCTGGATGCAGGCCGCCACACCGGGCCCTTTGCTGAGGCACCCGCGCCCTTCTATAAAACGGCGTCGGCTACCTGGCGCATGTTGAGGCAAGAAGTGCCCGAAGGCGATGTGGATGAGGACCAGCCAGCGCGCATCGTTGAAGCCGTCCCGCGGAAGCAGCTGAGCGACAGTGAACAAAAACGAGCTGAGCGCGCGAGCCGCGAATTGCTCACGCTCCGTTGCGGCACCCCCCGTGATGCACAGGATTTCCTCCTGAAAAAGGCCTGGGCCGTCCTCCCCACCAGACAACGCCTGCATAAATTTGGAATAGTCCCGGATGCACGTTGCCCGAACTGTCACGCAGTTGAATCGCAGGATCATGCGTTGTTCCAATGCGTGGCGGTGAAACCAGTGTGGCGGATGGTAGCCCACTCCTTTGGTATCCGCCCACCTCCCCACCACAAGCGCAACAAAGGTGCCTTCTGCCAACTTGTGCTGATCTTCATGATGCTAGCTATTTGGCAAAGGAGATCGCTAGCGGAGGCGCGTAGAAAGCCTGTGCGAAGCGCGTTTCCGGTAGTCTCGCGTATCCGGCAGTTGTTATGGGCCCACCTATCCGGTGAACTCGAGGCCAGCGGCGAGGAAAACTTCCTTCGTCGCTGGCATACCAAATTCTTTTTTCTGAGGAATGGCAAGCTAGCCGCCCCAATCACTACCTGGTGACCCCCCTCCCGCTGTCTAGCACATGCAGAAGGGGACTTGTATATATATATATATATATATATATATATATATATATATATATATATACAGTTATAAACTTCGAGAATAGTGCAGTATAGGAAACAAAACAATAAAATATTTATTTAATCCTAACAGTTTCGGCTGGTGGACCAGCCTTCTTCGGAGGATGTGGCGGTGAAACCAGTATATATATATATATATATATATATATATATATATATATATATATATATATGCATATCTGTATCACCTTTTTCATTTCATCACACCATTGTCGTTGTTATTTGTAATCGATTCGGGCAAAGTGTGCTGGTCGACACTTGAGTTAATTTTTGTATAGCGCCTTCTTCGTTGATTGGCGCCTCCAGTCAGTTTTTTACGCGCAGATTGTTGCTGATGCCTTATTTGGGGGAGACAAGAGCCCCCTCCCCCCCCAGCCTCAAGGCCTCTTTTATACTTCCGGGCATGCACTTACCGTGTACGAAAGCAGCATTGTTTCAGCCGACAAAAAAAGAAATAATACCTAGAGTTGTACAGCGCTAAGTCGCTACTTGTTCCAACCGCGTGTTGAGAAGACCTACCACCGTGCATGATTAAGCCTGCTGGAGCACCAGGCGCTGTACAGTAAATAGAGGGGTACATTCCCCCACATACATTGTACCTCGGTAGTGGTGCTTTCCTGATTGTACATGCACCCGTTGTAGTCGTGAAGCTCGATGTTTTTGTCATGTACTTTATCCTTGGTTGGAAGTCAATAAACTTCTTTGTTGCTTACCTGGCGCCGGGATTCCCGTGACCACGCGCGCTGCCAGTCGTCGACCCTATCTTATCGAGCATCTAGCGAACTCCTGGACAACCCCCCGGCTCTGTCCAGGCCTTCATCGTGAGCCAACGCCCGGTCACCACAGCGCGGGAGCCAGGGCCAGGGCGAAAGTGTGATGGCTTTCGCAGCGCCACCGCCAAAAGCTCATTGCTTTAACTTCAGCGCTCCAGAGGGGAGCACCGTCGACGTCATCATAGATGCCCTCGAAGCAGTAACCGGCTCAGCCGGTATCAAGTCCCTCCAGCGCATGGGAGGTGCAAAGTTCGGCACCGCAGCCGCAAACATCCATGCAGGCACCAAGCTGAAGAGCCGGGGCGCCATTCTCTTGAACGGCGAATCAGTTCCACTAGTCAGCGTAGGTCCTTAAATAGTCCACGTCACAGTCTTCCGGGTACCGCTGTGGGTAAGCGACGCAGCCCTAGCGACTGCTCTCTCCGCCTACGGCAACGTGCATCATATCCACGAGCCAGTGTTCAAGGGCCGCCCTGGGGTTGGCACAGGTGTCCGTGTGGCGCGAGTGGAAATGAAAAGCCAAATACCGAACGTGACAGTCCAAGGCTACAGTGTCATGTGTGACTACCGGGGTGTCAAGAAAGTGTGCTCTAAGTGCAGGAATACTGGTCACATCGCCAAAGATTGTGCCACGCCCCGGTGCACGCGCTGCAACATGTTTGGACATGCCACAGAGGGATGCGCAGAACCGTGCCGCAAGTACAGTGCCTAGAATATTTGAAGTGTGATTACCGCCAAGCGGCGCGTATGGGAACCCTTGAGGCAGCTTGGCGATGTATCCGCTAGGTGGCGCGCTCTCCCGCTTACACGTCAGGCCGTCACGAGAAGCACATGTGTGCATGCTGGACTGCGTGCGTTGTGCGTGCCTTTCGTGTTGTTTTCTTCATTTAAATGATGCCTTGAGAAGCAGTGATGAGCCGACGACAGAGTCACTGTTTTGTACCCGGTTGCAAGAGCGGGTACAAGTCGTGCAGAGAAAAAGTCTCGTTGTTCGGCGTGCCCAAAGAAGCGGACGTATTTCAACAGTGGCAGCGCAACATTCCAAGAGCAGATAAGCCGCTTGAGTCCAACGCAGCTGTCTGCGAGCTTCATTTCGACAAACAGTTTGTATCACGACACTTTGAACATATTATTGACGGGAAAACTGTACGCCTTGAGAGAACGCGACCGGTCCTTCTGCCTGGCGCCGTACCCACGATCTTTCCCAATGTGCCTGCCTACTTATCAAAGCCCGTTCCCAGGAAAAGAAATCCCAAGGAGAGGTTGTGCCCACCGCTTGATCTGCCAGAAAAGCGGCAACGGCTCAGCGAGCGAAAGAAGGAAGCACTTGAAACTTAGAAGAACGACTTGAATGTCAGACTCTTGTTGGACCTTTAGTGTGCTTGCCCTTGTCCTTTTTTTACAGTGTGTAATATGTTTGTTCCAAGGGGCGTAGCCAGAAATGTTATCGGGGGGGCGGGGGCATCCTTTTTATCTGAAGTGTGGGCCGGGCTGGCCAATGTGTTCGAGTGTCATTTTGTGCTCTATATGCTATGGCGAAAAATTCACTGATTGATATGTAGGGTTTAACGTCCGAAAACCACCTAATGATTATGAGAGACGCCGTAGTGAAGGGTTCCGGAAATTTCGACCACCTGGGGTTCTTTAACGCGAGCCCAAATCTGAAAAATTCACTGATGATCGATACTGCCTAATGCGAATTTTGAGCGCAGCTTCGTGTTTTTGAAAGGCCACTTCTGTTTGAAGTTTTGGCTTTCCGCAATCTATCAACTAAGCCATAAATCATAATTTTTGTGAAGAAAGACGGCACTCACCACGCCATTATTCTTCTTTCAGCGGATGAGCGAGGTATCCGCTACACATCTGTGAAGTGTTCTGTACCCTTTGTTGAAGGTGCATGTGGCCGAGGACGATGAAGAATTATGGCTGAGCACATTGAGTTGGGTGGGAAGCATTATACCACACACTCGTTGCGCAATTAGCATTGTTTGATCACTGGTTGTTATCTAATGCGACTCCTTACTCTACACCATGCCTGTATAGTCTTTTTCGTGAACGCGTTTCAGGCTTTCGTCTTTTCCTTCTTCTCTGTTTAGCTCTCAAGACTGATTTTTTTTCATCCGATTGTTTTATTGTGAATATATTTTTCTTTTGTGTTTGTTATAAGTCAAAACGGCCAATAAAGAAAACAAAACCCAGCGTGGCTCTGTAGTAGTATACTGGACTGCCACGCAGAGGGCCTGGGTTCAAATCTCATTCCAGCCTCGGTATTATTTTCTCCTTTTCATCTATTTTTTTTTTCATGTCCATCGGTTACATCGCCAACGGCGACGCCGCTCAACGCAGGAACGGGCTCCGAAAAATTTCGGATGGTGAGGGGGTTCACGGGCCCGGAGTGCCACATGCTGGCTACGCCCCTGGTTTGTTCTAAATTGAAAAAAAAAACAGTTCAGACTGCAATTTCGCAATTCATTCGATGTTTCATTGCCTCTCATTTGTGGAGTAAAATATTTTTGCAGCAGAGGGTTGCGTTTAGCGCACAAAAGAACAACAACCGAATAAACACTTCAAGCAAAAAAAAGCATGCAAACGAAGGTGCAGCTATAACAAGAGCACATTTTAATCACTCATTCTCGAACGCCGCGTGCTCGGCAAGCACCGTCACCTTCGATTTCGGCACTACAATCCATGGATCTTTGGATGAACCAGAAGCTTGATAGCGTCTGCGATTAAAATTTGGACTGAAATTGTTGCCGTGTCCACAAGTTATAGAAACCGCGATTAAAAAATAAAAGCGCGAGATCCAAAAGCGATCTGTTTCAACAAGTCACGGCAAAAAAAAACATTGATTTCCGACATTCTTAATTCACACTGGCCCAACAATCATAGCTGGCAAATGGAGATGCAATTACATGTGCACGTAGCAGAATGAAGACAGTGGAATTTAAACGCACGGTGCTAAATAACGGCCGATTAGCTGCGCGACAAGCAGACGACTACACGGCGAGCGGACGTGCAAGCGGGTGCCAGCGCCCCCTAGAGTTCTCTTTTCGATGCATCGCGGAGCGGCCTCAGAGCCGGCGGCGCGATCTGCACACTTCCCCTATTCTAGACACTGTACCGCAAGTGCTCGGGCAGCCATGCAACAGCTGACTGCGTACGTCCGAAGTCCTTCGCGGCTGCTGCAGCAGCGGCAACGGAAGAACAAGCGTGCACCGACCTCACGCCCGCAGTGCGAGATGATTATCCGGCGCTCGAGCCTGCGAGCGACATTGACGCCCATGCTGAACCACACGACGCAGGAGACCTGCCTCCCTGTCTGAGAAAGCCTCGTCTACCCTTCACACCCCGTCCGAGACCAGCGGCTTCTCGCCGGACGCCTATGAATAACACAGCTCATCCAAAGCCGAAGCCCGAGTGCCCGTTCTTAGCAGAGACCACGAGAGCTACAGCTCTGACACAGTTGGCACCACCAGTAGCTCCGACGCACCGAGAGCTTCGATGGGACGCGGCACCCGAACGACCGGACGTGCAGGCACTCCGATCAACGGCCCAGACAAGACCACAACAGTGATTATGCCACCGACAACGACGAGCGCCCGCGCCAGCAAGTACTCGGCTCAGACCCGCAAAATGAGCCTGTCAAACCCCATTTACCAGATTACAGGTGCGGCCGCCGGTGCGAGTGTCGGTGCCAGCGCCATGGAAATAGACCGTCCAGTCACCAAACGAGCCCACCCACCGACCACGGACTCTGAGGGCTCTACCGACAGTAGTAAGCCCCAAAAACTCGCTAATTCCCTGACGACGTCAGAGCATTTCTCTCTTTAGTTTTGTTCACTCGTTGAGCGCTCGCCCCACCCCCTGCAAGGGGTTTCTCTGAAGTTTGCGCGCACTCCCCCTATTTTCAAAATGGCTACGGTGCGTTTTCGTTAAACGTCAGGGGTTTCAGACGCCGAGCTAAGCAGAGAGAAGTCATGCACTTCACAAGGTCACGTCATGTCGATATCCTTTTCTTACAGGAATGTAATTTTAGAACCCCTTTTGATGTGCAATCCTTCTGTTCACATTTTGGAGTCGAGGCCTTTTTTTTCGCTGACTGATGCAAAGATGTGTGGAGTCGGAGTTGTTTTTTTTTGACACCAGCGTTACGTCGAAGAGCACACTGTGTTTATGGTTTTGACGGCCGCACCCTAGCAGTAGACTTTGACCTTCACGGCAGACGAGTAAATGTGCTCGTAATATATGCCCCAGCTCAACGTGGCAGCACGGCCGACTTTTTCAATTCACTCGACTCATTTATGTTTGACAGTTACCTCACTTTCTTAGCTGGAGATTTCAACTGTGTTGAGGACACCGACAGAGATGCGCGCGGACGCAGACAAAGCAGACAATATAGCGGAGTTAGCGCATTGCGACAACTCATCCGCAATTTCAAGCTCAGGGATGCGTGGGTCGACACTCACGGGAATGACTTCGTTGCAACATGACAACGGGGTCCCAACATGACCCGGCTAGACCGCTTCTATTTTCCAGAAGTGCTAGCCACTCATGTCCTTAGTTGCGAGGCACTATATTTCCCACCGGACGTTCCATGCATTACAGACCACTTTCCAGTGTCTAAAATTTTTCTTTGAACAGTCCACTACCTTTAGAAACCATTGGAAAATGGACACCACACTCGTGCAGGACCCGGAAACCGTAGCATTACTGCGCATTGCACTAGAGCAAGCGTGCGATAGGCCGCCTGAACGCCGCAGCTGGGACGCATTGAAACACAGCTGGCGCGCCGAGCTTATCAAAGCGGGGCGCGAAAGGAAAGCGCGCCTGACGACAGAGATAAACGACACGCTACGAAAAGCGCGCATTGTACGCAGATGCAAGACGCTGACGTTCGCAATGCTCGACTATCTCGATCAGTTAAAGGCGCGGTACGTGCTACGTCTTAGTTCGCGCACGGCTGCGTAATGATTGATTTGTGCGGTTTAACGTCCCTAAACCACCATATGATTATGAGAGATGCCGTAGTGGAGGGCTGCGGAAATTTTGACTACCTGGGGTTCTTTAACGTGCACACAAATCTGAGTACACGGGCTTACAACTATTCCGCCTCCATCGGAAATGCAGCCGCCACAGCCGGGATTTGAGCGCACGGCTGCGTAGTATTTTATTAACGGACGACCGGTTTCAGATCCAGTTGTTCTTCGAGGTGTTCGCAACGGCTCCTTGGGTGAACAAATGCATGTCCCTTTCGTTCATTTGCCGAACGGCGAACAGTCTACACGAGCAGAAGACATATTGAGGGTCTTTGAAACACATTTTTTTAATATTTTCAGGGCGGAGAACGCAAACGACATCAACTATACCACTATAGTTAATGAGTTTTGCGAGGGAATTTCCCGCGTACCGGAGGAGCTCCGGGATGGTCTGTGCAGCCCAGTGACGCTGGATAAATTACGCATCGTGCTTCAGCGCATGAACACAACCACCGCCGGCGGCCCTGATGGATATTTTTGAGTTTCTACAAAACCTTCCTTGGAGCAATATAAGACCACCTTTTGACAGTGCTAAATGGGCTTCTTGTTGACGGAATTAGACAGAATACGTTTCGTGAGAGCAGAGTTATACTCTTGCTTAAAAGCGAGGGAGAGCCGCCCGATCCAAGGGCATGGAGGCCCATTTCCCTACTTAACTCGGATTATGAGATATTGACAGCCATCCTTGCAAACCGCATAACAACCATTCTACCGGAAAGAGTAAGCGACATACAAACCATGTTGTGTCCCACGTCGTACGATCTATTCCTCACTTGCGCTGACTCGCGATTTATTCACGTACGCTACAAGAACAAACATCTGGCCATTTTGTTTCCTTGGATCAGGAAAAAGCTTTTTATCGCGTAGAATGGAACTATCTCTTCGCTGTGCTTGAGTGTTATGGCTTCCCAGCACATTTAACCGACACCCTCCGCTTACTATACACAGGCTTAGAAACGTCATTATTAGTGAATGGCTATACATCTGAACCTGTTGCAGTAAGTAGGGGCATTCGACAAGGCTGTCCCCTGTTTGTATTATGCATAGATCCATCATTGAAACAAATCCAGAAATGCACTTCTATACGCGGTTTCCCTCCTCCAGGCTTGGGCGAAGTGAAAGTAGCGGCATACGCCGATGACGTCTCGTTGTTTATTCGGAACATAGATAGCTACAGAGCCTTTCTACGAATATTCCACACGTATAGTTACCTGTCGGGAGCACGTCTTAATCTCGGAAAAAGCAAGGCATTGTGCTTTGGGATGCACAGTGGAGAGTTCCCTGAAGGCGTCCAAATCGTCCAAGGCGTTAAAGTCTTAGGTGTAACTTTCCTTTCGACTGGTGAGGTAGCCCGCACCACATAGAAGGAAATCCAACACAATGTGTACAGACGCATTGAAGTCGCCAGAACGTTTCAACTACATTTTACTCTAAGAGCTTACCTAATTAAATCGAGCATAACAGCGCCACTGCTTTATGCATCCAGAATTGCCCGACCACCTCGACGGGTTTTGCTGAGATAGGCTACTGCGTGCGGCTCTTTTTTCTGGGATGGCCACGCCGAAGCTGTTGCCAGAGCCTTGGTCCGCCTACCAGTAAAATTGGGAAGGCTCAGTGTACCCAACCTTGATGTAATGTGCCGCATGTTGGCTCTCAAAAACACCTGCTCACTCTTAGAGAACTCATCGTATCGAGGCTGGCAACTTGTAGTGTATCTGCTAGGAACCTCTAGAAGACGTTTTGGTTTAGCAAACGACACGGGACCAGCTGCTGAGCAGCCACCAGCGTATTACACACATGTTATAAAATCTTTGCAACAATGGTGAAACGATTTTCCTGTTCAAGAACTTGTGGATTTGTCCCCCACTGACATGAGCAAATAAATAGCATTTAAAAGCCTATCTGAAGAACAACGCCGGAAATGCCGGGCGAAAAGACGCTGGACTCTTACAAACACGTCTCTCCCCTCCGAGCTCCGTGACCTAAACTGGTTCAGGGAATGGGGGGCTTTACCAACGGCTGACCGCCCTGCGGCGTGGGGCGTGGCGCCCTCCGCCACATGCCCGCAATGCGGTCGCGTCGAAACACTGCACCATGTCTTCCATGAATGTATAGTAGCGCGCACCTTTTGGCGCATGGTTACCAGGATGTTCCAAACAAGTATGCAGTGGAAGTCTAGCCACAGGGATAACTTTGTCGTACTCTTAATGGCTATCGGAGCCTTCGTCTTATGGAAACGAAGGGGACTGGCCTGCCTGAGGGGACGGCCCCAGAGAGCCATGTTTCCCCTACTACATCGGCTAAGAAACATAACGCCTATGCATCTTAACGCAGAACTAGTCATGCTGGGAGAGGAGGCTTTCCTCCGACGGTGGTCTACGCGATTTATTATCGTAAAAAACAACAGTGACCATGCCTTTCCTCCCCTATTGAGGAGGTGGGATAGAGCTTGTACCACTGTGAAATTAGTGTGTATTTTTCTTTTTTTCTTTAGAAACATGTCCTTTTGTGCAATATTGTTCTTGAGCACGAGAGCAAATTGTCGTCGCAGGTGAATGCAAAACATCACGCTACACTGTGATTGACCTCCCCTTGTTTGTTCATATAGCCTTACTGTTTAAGTTTAATCATCTCGATGTCATGAATCTCCTGTCTTTGTTGTACAATTTTTGCATTGTACGTCACTGCATACGTTATAAGTTCTTTCGCTGTATATAACAGCTTGCATTGTACATACGCATTGTTCACCATTGTCCATTTTTATGTGTGCACATAAGCTGTGTAAGATATATCCGGAAATAAAATTCTCTTAAACGCTATCTGTGCAAGACTGCTATACTGTAATCGGACTTTCCGTTTGCCGGGCACAGGTTCGCCCAAATAAACTGTTAAATCCCAACACAAAGTATCCTGTCTTCGGCAACGTCACGACCCCGTGACAATATCATCGGGCTTTATCCTCATGTGGAGGGTTTAGGAATTAACTTCAATTATACCGTGCTAATGCATACATTTATGCAATCTAGTTTCTTTTTAACAAAAGTTATCTTAGGTGTATGAAATCATGGCTAGTGTGCAAAGAAGGAGTCAAGGTCACTGATAAATGCATACTAGGACCTTCGCGCCAGTAAAGTGTAGAACTTTAAAAAGGTTGAACCGTTAGGATGCGGAATCGACAGAGGAGCGTTTGCAAACGCGCTTCTTGATACATTATTCACCAGTTCTTATTTTGACTTCCTTCTTTTCTTCTCACTATGCCCCACAAACACACCCATGCCCGAGGTCCACTACATCTACATTATACCGGTGTCACACGAGCATTTTTAATCGCGATCAGTACATATCCGAATTAACCATGACCCCGTTTAGGTGCTGCTACATGGTCACATTTAACCTCGATCAGGCCCGAGTGGTATTGAGACTATCGCGATCTGGCTAAAAGGCCCAATGAAGAGTACCAAAACTTTATACTAAGTTTCACGGGACACGAATCTTGCTTAAGTTATAATCACTTTTGAACAGTTGCAATCCTGATAGTAACGTGAACATTAAAAACAGCACCGAATTAAAAGTGAGCTAGAATCTCTAAATGTTCGAATCGAACAGAGCTATGTACGTATCAGTATACACGACAAAAAAGAACAATGTGGTCGCATCTAATTCGTTTTATTTCTGTGATAGTTGCCTTCTTATCGTGCTTTTGTTCCTTAATTAGTTGCTTTAAGGGCGAATATGTACTTTCCGATTGACATGTCGCCGTAGGGTGAAATTCCTATATAAAAGTGAGAGGGAGATTTCACTACTTCTTTCTGCCTTTTGGTGTATCTTCTCTAAATTAGTGCTACAGTATACCACGTTCGTATTTTCAAGGCATATAAATGAAACAGCTAGAAGGCACCTATCTATTTCTTGAATAAGAGAAGTGATGCGAAATGACCTGGCATAAAAGGAACTCAGAAAAAGAAGGAAAGCTGATGCATATCTTAAAAGCTTTCAAAAGATGTCCCGAACAAGAAAACGCTCTCGACTGTCCGGAGTGGCCGGTGCGCCTTCGGCCTTCAGGAAAGACCGCTAGTTCTGCAAGTCGTTGCCATTAAGTCCATACAGCAAAAGGCGGCCACGATGGGTAAGCGCGAGCGTGATGTTATTTTGTCGCAAAATATCCCTATATTGTTCACTCTCGGTGATTTAAACTCATTTTATGAACGGTAATACTCAGATAGTCGGGAAAGTTGGTGTGGGTTCATGGTTAAAAATGGGCGCAATAACGTACAAGTACGCAGGTGCTTTAATGTAAGATTGAGGCCGATAGTCGCACTGACGGTCTTTCACATATCGGCGCTCATTGCAAAGAGTGTGGGTGTGCCCCTGAATTTGCAAAAAAAACAGAATCATTGCCTAGAGTAATAAACAGACAGCTGACGAGATAACAGAGGTTTTATGCATTGTTAGTAGTAGTAATATTAGGCTTTTATTCAGCCACAATTTACAGGCCGAGCATTTCGACCGCCTGTGCGACCAGTCGACGCTGTTCTTCTTCCCCTTCGGCGCCGATCCAGTCGAGCCAGGAGGTGATGGAAAGGCACGGGGGAGGGGAATAGCTGGATTGCTGAGCAGTTGGGCAGTAAAACAGGCAGTGTGACAGGTTGGCATATGGGGAGGGGAAATTCGGACAGGAGGGGTGAGACCTATATTTATAAAGGAAAAGGCGAGAGGGGTTGTTACAAGCTGCCACTCTAGCGTCGCCAGCGCGAAGTCGGCGACGGGAATGACAGCAGGTTGGTTCGTTCCGTACGCAAGCAGAGACAGTGAAGAGATCAGAGACGTGAGAAAACAAAACAAACTTTACTATAGTGATATGGCAGCACACGGGATCTAATACAACACTTCTATACAACTAACAAAATACAACGACACTTGATACAACTGAAGAAATATATAACAGGAACAATAAATCAGCTTACGAGAGAGAACTATTACAAACTACACAAACTAACAAGAATAGAATGACGGAGGAGAAAGTTCGAAGATATAAACAGGTGAAGGCATACGTGTGATGACCGGCAGCGTTGTGTCCCCGACGATCGGATGCGAGAAGTCGAAGAGAGTTCTGGCACGACTGCGATGTCGGCGGTGTTGCAACGCTGGTGGCTCCGGGAGGCTAGTGCTTGCAGGTGACTTCGAGCAGGTTGGGCTAACTCGAGGCGAAGTCCCGATGTCTACGTTGCAGACGTTAATATCGCGTCACGACTAGACGAACGGCTAAGTTTAGGTGGCCAGCCGATACAGAGCCACACTAAAAACTTCTAGAAGAGATGCTTGTTGATCTGTTTCTACACCATGTTGGTCAGCGACTAGTCTGCCTAGCAGGGCAAACTCCTGCGCTTAAATCCCCCTCGTGTCTCCTCGCTCTCTTCCTTGGGGACAAGAGACCTCTGCCTGGGTCCAATCATGCGCGTTTAATTGATGGGCAACTACGCCCCAAAAATATTTTGACCCCACCCCTTTTTGATTGGGAGAGGGCCCGCAACTAGCGAGAGTGACAACCTGTCGGGTTGTTGTCATACGGCTTGGCCACCAGAGCGTTTCCCACGCTTTTCCCCGTGGGAACGGTCAACCACTTAGCTCTCAGCCGGGCGTCTCGTAGTCTAATCCTTGGTCAGGGTATACCGTGGCCTTCTACGACCTTGCAGACGCCAGTTTTGTTACAAAAGGATTAACCGTCGGCGGCGACGTTCTAAGAAGAGCACCCCATTCGGCCCTTCTCGGCTCCCTTTCATGCGCCGCAGTTTCTCACGGTCAGTCGGGGAGTACGGCGCCCGTTAATTGCCGTGACGCGGTGTCGCCAAAAATGGCCGTCCGTGACAGGGGTTTATCAGGCAATTCATTTGGATGTGCCGTAGAGTTCGAGCCTCGAGCGAAGTGAGTGATGGATGGTGGGGAGGGTAAAGACGCTTTTCGAGCGGGAGCTGGAGGTATACTTCCTTGATAATGTGACGCAAGGAGATCTGCCCATTGTTACTCGCGGAGCTCTCACTGTCTTCCGAAGGTGTGGGCCAGAGAATGAACGGTGTCCGGTGCAATATATCGCGGGCAAGCTGATGAGACAGCTCATTGCCGTTAATACCTGAATGCCCAGGAACCCAGCGGAGGAAGACAGTGGAGGGCTGAAGAGCAGAGGCCGCTCGCTCGACATTCTGTTGAAGAGCAGAGGGCCATGTGTTGTTCTGTATGTGACGGATGGCGGCGTGAGAGTCAGAGTAAACCGTGTATTCGGGGAGAGAAGGAAGGGAGGAAAATGACTGCATGGCGTGGACCATGGAAAGGACCTCGAGCGAAAGTACATTTGGCGCGTGCAAGTATGGCCCGCTGGTGTGCATGTCAGGTGCCGAAAGGTGTGAATGGTAGATAACGCAGCCACACGTTTTATGCATTGTTAACAGCAATTCATGTTTTGGCATTCCGTCGAGCATCCTGCAATAAAAAGAAAAGTGGTACTTGAGCAGGCGTGCACAATAGGCCTTGCGTCCTTTGTAATAACTGAGTTTTTTGTGTGACAACTTGCCTATGTTGATTTGTAATTGATACGTGGGGCTGAACGTTCCAAACCACCATATGAATATGAGAGACGCCCTAGTGGAGGGCTCCGGAAATTTTGACCACCTAGGGCTCTTTAACGTGCACCGAAATCTGAGCACCCGGGTCTACACTATTTTCGCCTCTACGAAGAATGCAGCCGCCGCAGCATGGATTCGATCCCGTGACCTGCGGGTCAGCAGCCGAATACCTTAGCCAGTAGACCACCACGGCGGGCCTACGTTTTTGTGTGAGTCGACGTGAATAGAAAATAATTGCGAGTTTGATGCCCATCCTTCGTTTGGGTCTCGTGTTCTTGCATCATTTTTAACCATGAAGATTTTACGAATTCAAGCTCGTACTAAGTTATTCAATATATGAGAGCTAAATAATAATTTTAATCCTGATATAGACGGTAGTGGACCATACATATTTTAGCCGCTTTATAGATTTGAAGCATCTCAGTGACTTAAGCACACAACCATATTGTCAGCCGAAAAAGTCTCTGTTTTTCTCAGTTTCTGTTACGGTGCACTTGGCTCTTTCAAAGGGGGAAAAACAGCTTCACATATGCAAGCAGAAGTCTGAAAGGCTTTGTCTAACGTTGACATTTATTTGAATTTAGCATAGCTTCAAATTTGGTGGTAAGTGCAACTCATTGTGGTATTAAACCCTCATCGGAACATAATCCATGCATTAAAAATGAGTAGACAGGCATAGGCTGCGTAACTGCCTCCGCCCCATCCATTGCCGTTCGCCTTGCCGTATGTATACTGGCGCATGCCAGCCGGGTCTCGCCTGGTGCTCGTGCCACGATGATCGCGGCGGGCTACTTGAACGTGGCCAACCTGTCGCGGCAATATGTGCTTTCTAAAACCATGCGAGAACGCAAACTCCTCCCGAGTGTTGCGTGTTGACACTAGAAATTTTCTCTCTTACAGGAAAAACCGAACCGCGTACGCATGGGCTCGTGCTTCGGACGCCTATGACACTCAAAACATGATCGAATCATCTTCGTCGATCGGTTAGTCAGACCATTGTGTATACGGCTGCTGGTAAAACCAAAATTATGTGCAGAGATGTGGCTCATATGGTTAAAGATGTGTTGCAGGCTTTTCAGCATTAGTAGAAGAAAGGAGGGATATCACATTTTTAGAAGGGATAGGCACACGTAGACGCTCGATTTATACGGCCATTTTTTTACATTTATTTGAATGTCTGTCTCAACGCATTGTATGAGCCTGACCCGCTTTTATATGTCTTGTAACAATCTACTTGCATTTTCCTCAAGCATGCTCGTGGTGTCAACGGTACAGCTGAAATATATTGCCAGGCACGCTCCTTCCTATGTTTCATGTTGCCGGCGTATTTCACGGGTAGATACTGCCCTGTGCAACCCGCGCCAGAGTGTCTGGGAGCATTCTAGAAAGTTTTTGGATCATCTGTTTGGCATGAGCGCGAAGATGCGAGCAGCTGACTTTATTGCGTAAAAACCTCGACCCCAAGATATAACGCTGGAATGTTCGACGCCACGTGTATAAATGTAGACGCGCGTTATCGGGGATCAGTTTATCGATAACCGACGCTTTGTGCGTGCACTGTGCACATGCAGCTTGTATTTTTTGCTGTAATTTGATTGATTTATTCATATGTAAAGTTCAACGTCCGTAAATCACCATGTGATTATGAGAGACACCGTAAAAGGGCTCCGGAAATTTCGACCACTTAGGATTCATAAACTTGCGCCAAAATAAGAGCACATGGGCCTACAGAATTTTCGCCTCCACCGAAAACGCAGCCGCCGCAGCCGCGATTTGATCCAGCGACCCGCGGGTTACTTTCTCAAATCAAGGTGAAGGTCACTTTCTCAATCAACTTTCTCAAATCAAGGTGAAGCGTTGAGTGAAGGGACGTTCTAGGATACGGCGGTCAGGCAATCCATGCAAGAAGGCGCTAGAACTTTTATTCCCGTGCATCGCACGACTTGAAATTGATTGAAATCAATTATTCCTGGTCATGATATAGATAACGGCCTGCAAAAGCTCTTATATTTGAAGCGTGAAATTGGTATTTGGCTTTACAGTGTTCAACAGCACCTTTGTAGAATTATTCGAAGTATAAAACGCCAAGATTTATCGCGTGAACCAGCGCAATTATACGCAACAGTGGGGGCTATCAGTCGTTCATAATGCGAGAAAAATAAGCAAGTTACTGCAATTTTGGAGGGTATCCTCCAAGCCAGGCGCATTCTAGAGGGGGTTAATTCAATAAATGCGAGAATTAACATTAACAGGAGGAATAAGTGACGCGCAGAATCTGTCAGTATACACTGTTAGCGATAAAAGAAATGAGACAGGCTAACAAATGAAGTAAATTAGGATAAAAGCTGTACACGTGGATTGCAGTAAGCATGACTGCAAGGGGAATTGGAGCCGGCACGCTTGCCGACATGAAGCTCAAAACACTTCTGCTCTTGCAGGTTTTTGCGGTCTTTTGGACGGAAACTGCGCATCAGCCGTTCGGCGGGGCATACGGGACACGTGTGTTCTGCCATCCCATCTGCGGATACATCACGCAAAGCGTCATCAGCTCGAGCATCTTCATCGCTGGACGAGGAGTGCTGCGATCCTTGTGGGCCGCTTGCGTGAGCGATTACGACGGCGACAGTCACTGCATGTGTGGAACATCATGTGACCCAGAACTTGGCGTATATATTTGCGCGACACCTTGGCTGCGTGGGAATTGGAGCCGGCACGCTTGCCGACATGAAGCTCAAAACACTTCTGCTCTTGCAGGTTTTTTGCGGTCTTTTGGACGGAAACTGCGCATCAGCCGTTCGGCGGGGCATACGGGGACACGTGTGTTCTGCCATCCCATCTGCGGATACATCACGCAAAGCGTCATCAGCTCGAGCATCTCATCGCTGGACGAGGAGTGCTGCGATCCTTGTTGGGCCGCTTGCGTGAGCGATTACGACGGCGACAGTCACTGCATGTGTGGAACATCATGTGACCCAG
Organism: Rhipicephalus annulatus; assembly: GCA_013436015.1. Classification (NCBI taxonomy): domain Eukaryota; kingdom Metazoa; phylum Arthropoda; class Arachnida; order Ixodida; family Ixodidae; genus Rhipicephalus; species Rhipicephalus annulatus. The sequence goes on along the minus strand of WOVY01014227.1, from coordinate 4,035 downwards.
AACTGGCGTATATATTTGCGCGACACCTTGGCTGCGTGGGAATTGGAGCCGGCACGCTTGCCGACATGAAGCTCAAAACACTTCTGCTCTTGCAGGTTTTTGCGGTCTTTTGGACGGAAACTGCGCATCAGCCGTTCGGCGGGCATACGGGACACGTGTGTTCTGCCATCCCATCTGCGGATACATCACGCAAAGCGTCATCAGCTCGAGCATCTTCATCGCTGGACGAGGAGTGCTGCGATCCTTGTTGGGCCGCTTGCGTGAGCGATTACGACGGCGACAGTCACTGCATGTGTGGAACATCATGTGACCCAGAACTGGCGTATATATTTGCGCGACACCTTGGCTGCGTGGGAATTGGAGCCGGCACGCTTGCCGACATGAAGCTCAAAACACTTCTGCTCTTGCAGGTTAGTGCTGTTCGTATGCTTGAAATTCCTAAAGCACTTTTAGCGTTGCCGGCTCCTCCCACAAAGGCATGTGTCGCGAGCACCACGGTGCGAGTGTGCACTGGAGTTAATGGGAAGCGTTTCGCTTTATTGTGAACCGAGTGCTATATGTTGCTCTTCTTCTACTACTTCTGGAGACATTGAGCTCAATCCTGGGCCTTTCGATAAAGGTGAAATGGATTATTTGAAGAAGTTGCAGGATACTATTATGAGTAAGTTAGAGAATATTGATACTAGGATAACTAACAGTGATACTAACATAGCTGAAATAAAGAGCAAGCTAGAGATGACCGAGGGCCATATAGAAAGCGTCATGAAATTGGTACATGAGCAAGCCACTGTAATAAAGAATCTAACTCATCAGATGCGAATTCTTCAAAAGAAAAATATCGACCTCGAAAACAGAAGCCGTAGAATGAACCTTGTGTTTTACGGGATAGACGATAATGACCAGCATGAAACTTGGGAACAGTCTGAGGCCCTCGTTAAGGGCATCTGCACTGCCCAACTCGGATACGAACTGACATCAGTTCAAAGGGCACATCGCGTAGGTCGTTTTAATGAACGAAAAAAAAGGCCAATTATTGTGAACTTTTCATCTGATAAGGAAAAAGAGGTCGTCCTTAAAAAAGCCAAGAATTTGAAAGGTACACAGTACAGCATTGAGCAGGATTATTCATTCGAAACGCGCACTGTACGAAAGAAGCTTTGGGAATATGGTAAAGCGAAAAGGGCGGATAAGAAAAACCTGGTTAAGCTAAAAGCCGATAAACTGATTATAAACGGCAGAGCATTTACTTGGGATGATGAAAAGGAAGAAGTCGTTGCCTTGTCTAAACGATGACAGGAAAATTGTACCATCTGCGTTCACGTGATTTAATTATTGCAGTAGTGAATTGCCGAAGTGTAATAAACAAATAGACGAATTCGCTGGCTTGCTTGATACCGTGAAGGCCGATGTCGTGTTCGGTACAGAATCTTGGCTCAACCCATCCATCTCTGATCATGAAGTGTTTCCTAACAATTATACTGCCTACCGTAAAGATAGGCCGAGTCATGGGGGTGGTGTTTTCTTGTTAGTTCACTCGTCCCTTTCATCCCTAATCTTGATATCGGTAATGACGCTGTTGAATCTGTCTGGAGTACTGTTACAGTCAGTAACAATTTTTCTTTGTAGCTGGGACGTTTTATCGACCGCCCGCCGCGAACTCCAGTATTTGCAATTATTAGGTGACATCGTTTCACAGGCGTCTGACCGTACGATATTATTAGCAGGTGATTTTAATTACCCGATCTAAAAGGGCGAAGTCACTCATGCGAGGTGCTGCATGCCATCCGTAATAACCTAGAATGAAGAACAATTGTTGACACTTTTGGGTTGATACAGTACGTTTTAGAACCCACAAGACTTAAGCATACCCTAGATCTTCTCTTTTGTAACTCCCCTAATTTAGTAAGTAACGTTGATATCATCCCAGGCATTAGTGACCATCAGGTTGTAGTAGCAGGTGTTACAACAAAAATTCAAAAAATCACGAAGAGTATCAGAAGAAAGTGTTCTTTTTTGATAAAGGCGACTATCCGTCAATTTCCGCAATGCTTCTTGATTATTTGCCTGTATTTGAATGCTTGGTAGAGGAACACAGTGTAGAGTATTTGTGGAACACATTTAAAAATAAGATACTCGAACTCTCGGAGCAGTACATACCAAGTATGGATTCGGCTAAGCTTAAGAAACGTAAAAAACCGTGGTGACTTACAGTATCCTGAAACTAATTAAGAAACGAAGACGGGTATTCAAAAAATACAAAAAAATGAAAGGTAAGGTTCATTATAAGAAGCTACAGGAGCTAACACGTGAATATAAAGAAGAATCAGTAAATGCAAAGCAGCATTTTTTTTAAACGATTGAATGAATGAAAATATGAGTACAAACCTAAACCTTTCTGGCAATATCTAAAGGGATGTGGGTCTGATCCGGTTGGAATAAATGAACTTTTTTCGATGGACGCACTCTTTCCAATGATACGGATAAAGCCACGTGCCTAAATAATTACTTCCAATCCGTTTTTCTTCCTAAATCTGCATTGAGCTCACCCTTGCCAAGTAGCAGTGTTCCTCTCATGGAACCTCTTGAAATTAGTGTCAGCGGTATTGAGGCCTTGCTCAGGAATCTCGACGACAGTAAAGCTATCGGCCCTGACGGTGTCTCTCCAAGAGTTTTAAAACAGTGCGTTAACCCCATTTCGCTCTACCTTTACTGATCTTTGAAAAATCACTAAGTACTGGCCAGTTGCCACAAGACTGGAAAGTGGCAAATGTAGTCCCGATCCACAAAGGAGGTCCTAAAAAAGACGTCACGAATTATAGACCTATTTCGCTTACCTCGATATCATGTAAAATCATTGAACATGTAATATATAAGGCTCTAATGAAGCATTTATTAGATTACGATTTGTTAACAAAGACTCAACACGGTTTTCGTAAGGGCTTTTCCTGTACGACCCAGCTTCTCGAGTTCTACAACGATCTAGTATCTGAAATTGATCTAGGTGGGCAAACAGACTGCATCTTTTTAGACTTCAGTAAAGCTTTCGACACTGTTTCGCCGCATCTGCTCCTCGAAAAATTACGCATATTAATATAGATGAAAGAATTTTTAATTGGATAGAGAATTACCTGTCACAACGCCGCCAATGTGTTGTCCTGAATGGTACTAAGTCGGAATTTCTAGAGGTCACGTCGGGCGTCCCCCAGGGATCTGTATTGGGGCCTCTGCTATTCATAATTTTTATAAATGACATTAACAAAGATATAGCTCAAGTATACGGCTCTTTGCTGATGATTGCGTAGTCTACAGAAAAATTCAGAAAGAACATGATGTCCTTGAATTGCAGGCTGATCTTGCACGTATATCATCAATGGTGCCTTAAGTGGCAAATGAAGTTAGTTAAAACAAAATAAGTGCGTTCATGTGTGTTTTACAAAAGAAGAAAAAAATATTTGATGCAAATTTTTGTCTAGGAGGAAATAAATTAGATAAAAAATACTCGTACAAATATTTGGTGTATTGGTCGCATGATTGTTCCTGGAATGCACATGTGGATTATGTGGTTTCCAAAGCCGCGATAGCGTTGAATTATATTCAAAGGAATTTGAGATGTGCAGATCCTAACCTTAGAAGCACGGCCTACCTCACTTGTATTCGTCCAATCCTGGAGTATGCCTGTACTCTTTGGGACCCAACACAAACAGGTTTGATAAATAAATTAGAAAAAAATACAAAACAGAGCAGCCAGGTTGTTTTGGGTCGGTACGGACAAAAGCAGAGTTGTACCGAAATGAAAAAGAGTTAAACTGGGAGTACTGTCGTCCCGTCGCAAAAAATTGCGTTTGAAGCTTTTATACCAGATATTTCATAAAAAAACGGGACTAGACAGCGACACTTACTTAAAAAGACCAGATTACATATCTCAACGTACAGACCACATACACAAAATAAAGCCGTGCCGGGCCAGGACGAACCTGTATTCAAACTCGTTTTGTTAAAACTATTAACGAATGGAATTGTTTGACATCTGAGCAA